>LGRX02021391.1:0-22133 GCA_001247695.2 Cymbomonas tetramitiformis
TGCCTCATGGCGGTGCGCCTGGCGCGCTCGCGGTGGCTGCCATCCGCCACTCGCGGCGCGCTCTCTCCCCCCCAAAAGAAAAGCGGTCCGCTCCCGGACGCTACTCTCTTGGTGGCCCTAAGGGGAGGGCGCGGGTGAGCACCTCGGTGTGCTCACCTCGTGGCGACACGCCTACAAGGGGGGGCCTCCTTGCAGGGTCGCTCCGCGTACGCCTACTGTTCCTACCCTAAGTCCTAAACCTCCTAATACTTCCCTAGTACGCCTCGAGGGCCCCCTCGTAGAGGTGGACTCTCCAGATGGCGTTTGCTTCCCCAAGTGCGTAAGGATGTGAGCATGGAGCAACTGATAGTCGTCTGCTCACACGTGTGCTCGTCTGCTCACCCTTAGCTAGGCTCGTGAGCGCTATGCTCTCAGCCTTTGGCTCAGCAACGCCACTAGGGTCCGGTGCGACACCCACCGAGCTCCTCGTGCCACGGGCCCCTCGCCTCCTACGTGAGGCTATCCGCCTTCTATCGCGGGCCCCTCGTCTCCCGCGGCGACCTGCTCGCCTCCTCCGACCGCATGCTCGCCTCGTGGGGGTCGCGCCTATCGCACTCCGAGCATCGCTCCTCCCTCTCGCATCCTGCGACACGGCCTGGACGCCGAGAGCCTGCGAGCCTGTCGGTTCCAATGCCTCGGCCGATGGCCCGACCACGCCTCGCCTATCATGGGTCCCTCGCCTCCCGCGGCGACCTGCTCGCCTCCCCCGACGGCGTGCTCGCCTCGTGGGGGTCGCGCCTATCGCACTCTGAGCATCGCTCCTCCCTCTCGCATCCTGCGACACGGCCTGGCCGCCGAGAGCCTGCGAGCCTGTCGAGTCCAATGCCTCGGCCGATGGCCCGACCACGCCTCGCCTATCATGGGTCCCTCGCCTCCCGCGGCGACCTGCTCGCCTCCCCCGACGGCATGCTCGCCTCGTGGGGGTCGCGCCTATCGCACTCTGAGCATCGCTCCTCCCTCTCGCATCCTGCGACACGGCCTGGACGCCGAGAGCCTGCGAGCCTGTCGAGTCCAGTGCCTCGGCTGATGGCCCGACCACGCCTCGCCTATCATGGGTCCCTCGCCTCCCGCGGCGACCTGCTCGCCTCCCCCGACGGCATGCTCGCCTCGTGGGGGTCGCGCTTGCCGCAACCCGGGTATCATGCCACCTCCTCGCATCCGGCGAAGCGGCCTCAACGCCGAGAGCCTGCAAGCCTGTCGAGTCCAACGCCTCGGCCGATGGCTCGACCACGCCTCGCCTACCACGGGCTCCTCGCCTCCCGCGGCGACCTGCTCGCCTCCCTCTACGGCTCGCTCGCCTCGTGGGTCCTGCGCCTGCCGCATCAGGGACACCGCAGCACTTCCCCGCATCGGGCGACGCGGCCGCAACGTCGAGAGCCTGCGAGCCTAACAGGTCCGTGTGGCTAGGGGGCAGCCGTGCGCCCTCTCGGAGAAACGCCTCCGCCTCGCCGCTAGGTAGCGGCAATGACACCTCCTCGGGCAGCACCTCGGCAGAGCCACTAGAGGACTTCCGTGCACACTCCATGGGCTGCACCTCGACTGTGCGCTCCGATGATGACTGCGTGCGCCCCTCACGCAGTGACTCGACTCTGCTGGCAGGTGGCCGCTGCGCGCACTCGTCGGGCCCCACCGCCAATGTGCTGCCAGGGGCCAGCTGTGCGCACTCTCGGAGCGACGCCTCCGCCTCCTCGTCGGGTGGCGGCAGTGTGTGCTCTTGGGGCAACACTCCTGCTCTACTACCGTCAGGTGGCCACTGTGTGCGCTCCCCGGGCAGCACCTCCACCGACGACTGCGGATATGGGCCTAGTGGTGGCGCCGTGAGCGGCCTCCAAGGCTCCGCATCAACGGACAGCTGGGTGCGTGTCGCGCCAGCGCGCGCGTCTGTGTCGTGGCTTTGGTCGCGCGCCTCGCTCGGGGCACCGCCAGCGCTCTGGCTGTGGTCTAGCGCCTCGCTCTGGTCACTGCCAGCGCTCTGACCGCGGCCGTGCACCTCACAGGGGGTTGCGCCGGTGCCATGGCCGTGCTCGCGGGGCTCGCTACGAGGGGCACTGCTAGCGCTATGGCTATGGGTGCGCCTCGCGCCGGGGCATATGTAGCGCATGCCCGCGCCATGCTTGCTACTGCGCGCCCCGCTAGGGACGGCACTTGCACAGTAGCCGTGCGCTTCGCTCTGGGCAGCGCTTGCGCTGTGGCCGTCGCCGCGCGCCTCGCTCGAGGCATCGCTCGTGCCGTGGCCGTGCGCCATGCTCAGCGCAGCGCCAATGTGGTTGCGCGCCTCGCTAGGGGCAGCGCCAGCGCCGTGCCTGTGGCCGCGTGCCTCGCTCAGAGCGGCGCCGATGTGGCCGCGCGCCTCGCTAGGGGCAGCGCCGATGTGGCCACGCGCCTCGCTAGGGGCAGCGCCAGTGCCGCGACTGCCACCACGCGCCTCGCTAGGGGCAGCGCCAGTGCCGCGACTGCCACCACGCGCCTCGCTAGGGGCAGCGCTCGTGCTGCGACTGCCACCACTCGCCTCGTCAGGGGCAGCGCTGGTGCTAGGGCAGTGGCCGCGCACCTCGCTAGGGGCAATGCCGATGTGGTTGCGCGCCTCGCTAGGGGCAGCGCCAGCGCCGTGCCTGTGGCCACGTGCCTCGCTCAGAGCGGCGCCGAAGTGGCCGCGCGCCTCGCTAGGGGCAGTGCCAATGCTGTGGTTGTGGCCGCGTGCATCGCTCAGAGCGGCGCCGATGTGACCGCACGCCTCGCTAGGGGCAGCGCCAGTGCCGCGACTGCCACCACGCGCCTCGCTAGGGGCAGCGCCGATGTGGCCGCGCGCCTCGCTGGGGGCAGCGCCGATGCTGCGACTGCTACCACGCGCCTCGCTAGGGGCAGCGCCAGTGCCGCGACTGCCACCACGCGCCTCGCCAGGGGCAGCGCCGATGTGGCCGCGCGCCTCGCTAGGGGCAGCCCCAGTGCCGCGACTGCCACCACGCGCCTCGCTAGGGGCAGCGCCGATGTGGCCGCGCGCCTCGCTAGGGGCAGCGCCAGTGCTGCGACTGCTACCACGCGCCTCGCTAGGGGCAGCGCCAGTGCCGCGACTGCCACCACGCGCCTCGCCAGGGGCAGCGCCAGTGCCGCGCCTGCCACCACGCGCCTCGCAAGGGGCAGCGCCAGTGCCGCGACTGCCACCACGCGCCTCGCTAGGGGCAGCGCTGGTGCTAGGGCAGTGGCCGCGCACCTCGCTAGGGGCAACGCCGATGTGGCCGCACGCCTCGCTTAGGGCAGCGCTCGCGCAGTGGCTGTGGTCACGCGCTCCCCTAAAGGTAGCACCGGTGACGTGGCCGTACGCCGAGTGCGCTCTGCGCTCGTCCGATCTGAGGTACCTCCCCCCCCCTTCGGACAGGCGCAAGACCGCACGGCGCACAACCCCACGGGACGCCACTCGCAAAAAGCTAAGCCTAGCAACGAAAAACGCCGCCCGCCGCCACGCCCGCAAACCCGCCGCCCGATCCCGCATCTCCTGACCCCTAAGCCAAACCACGCAACGGTCGCGCCCGACACGGACATCCCGCAACACCTGAAGCCGCAGAATGAACCACGCCGCCCGATCCCAAGCCCGCCGCTGAGCCATACGCACCGCGCACCGCGAAGCCCCGCGCTTGGCACGGCTCATCCCGACGCTCATCCCGGGGACCGCCGTGACCTAGGCCGTGACGTGCCAATTAACTAACGTAGTGAAGGCACTTACGCCCATGCAAAGCAACAAGCACACGCCGCACCCAGAAATTCACCACTCAGGCACGAGCCGAGTGGTCAAACCGGCCGAAGCGCGGCAATTCCTGAGTATAGAGGGCGCAAGCCCTAGGCTACCCGAGATTGAGAAACACGGGGTCAATTCAGCAAAGGCCGCACAATTTTTAAAAAAATCGCGCAGCGCTCCCGCCGCGAAGGGTCGGTTCCGCCGAAAAATCCACGCGATCTCAAATCCCAAGCCCGACCTTGCGCAACTGTGCGCTCGTGACACGAGCTCAAGTGTATGCGTGAACAAGAAACATGCTAGGGCAGAAGCGCGCCTGAATCTCCTCGCGGCCCAAAGTACCCGGAGATCGGAACCTCAAGAACACCTGAACCCCGGCATCACCAACCCGCAGCCAAACCGACACGCCGCCCAAAGCGCACGACAAAACATCCTAGATCAAAAGAAAGAATCTACGCAAAACACGTTTTCGTTCGTAAAAGTAAAAATAATTCCAAAGTCATACACGCAAATTCCAAATTGCATATACGCAAAGGACGCTACAACGCCACGTCAGGGCAGCCGTCCCTTTCGAGGACAGACTCAAAGTACATTCGCAAAGGGGAGGGAGGACCAAGGGCCCCAAGCCACCTCCTTCATTGCTAGGTAGTCGTACCAAACTACGTCGCGGATCAAAGCACTCGGAGAATTCCACTCCTAGAGCACCTGAATCCCACAACCACGCACCCACCAACACGAAGCAGAAACGCACGACACACTGTTCTCGATTTCGCAAAACAAAACGCCGGGCGAAAGGCACCACGCAAGGGGTGCAATCAGAATACGCAGAAACAGAAATTTTCAGGAAGCGACCGGTAAAAACGATCCAATTACCATTTTGTAGGAGGCTACCACTCCAGTTTCTTCTCTTCTTTACACTTTCGGGCTTATACTATTCTACACTTATTAAACGACCGCACGAGGTATGATTACGCATGGTCAACTATCGGACTTCGGTTTCGTAAATCCTTCAAGTTATTACTACAAGACTTCGGTTTCGTAAATCTTTATAGCTATGCTTTTTACAGCAGTTACGGCTTACAATTCTCAGTTCAGTTCTCATCCCCGAAACTGGTTACACTTAGAGTTCTTATGCATTCAGGAACTCTCTCCATAACTCAACTGTACTGAGTACTCCGTACAACAGGCTAGGCACCTCACATCAACATCATTCTGATCGGTCCTACTGTACTCCGTACTGAGTACTCTTGCGTTTTGTACTTAGCCGTTCTTCTTGCTCTTGTGCTTGCCTCCTAGCACAATCTGAGTGAGGAGAAGGGGTAGAGGTGAAAAATCATTCAGGAGGTTAAAGGATATACATGTTTGCTCTTTCAACAGCTTCTTCTTCTGTGATACCAGTAATACGGCTAAGTGTGGTTCTGAGAGGGTCATGGTTCTCGACTCTAGCATTACCATTAAGGAAGGCGTCTCGTCAAACACGAGTGTGGTATCTGCACAGCCTGGAAAGTTTATTTAGGAGAGGCTTCAGTCTTCTCTGGTGGACCCCTATGGTACCTCAAGAAGATGATAGTAGTATCTTCCATAACCTGGGTATATAAACGCTCAAGCTGCATGATTGTACCACAAATAATAACACCTTCTGCTGCTGCATATGTATATGATACGATTGATATTTATGATTCGCATTCATCAACCTTTGCTCTGTATATATAATGCTCAGGTAAGTCACGCAAGCTTCAAGCGACGCTTAGAAGGTGAAACGCTCGCGCTACTCTGACATCATCTGCACGAATTATGCGCTCAAAAGTGTTTGGTGACTCAGATGCAGCGTGCTCGGGTGGAAGCTGTGGACGCTCGATGAGGGAGAATGGCTGGCAACGCCTACTCCTCCGAGTGGGGACTTGATGTGGCCGCAGGCGCCTGGTGATGGAGAGTGGCTGGCAACGCCTCCTCGGAGTGGGGACTTGTGACCGCAGGCGTCTAATGAGGGAGAGACAGTGACTGGCAACGACTCCTCGGAGTGATGACTAATCTTGTACCAACGCCACCGCTGGCTGCAACGCCTGCAGCCTCGGCGCCGCCCCTTCCGCTCGCCGAAGCGCTTCCTGCATCGGCGCCGCCCTCGCCGCAACTTACCGAAGCGCCTGCAACCTCAGCCCCCACCCTTGCCGCTTCCTGCAACGCATGCAGCCTCAACGCCGTTGTCGCCACTCGCTGCAGTGCTTCCTGCCTCGGCGCCGCTCCTTGCAGAGCCTGCAGCCTAGGCCCCACCCTCGCCGCTAGCCGCCGCGTCTGCGGCCTCGACCGCACCCTCGCTGCTCCCTGCCGCGCCTGCAGCCTCGGTCCCACCCTTGCCGCTTCCTGCTGCAGCCTCGGCGCCGTTGTCGCCACTGCAGCCTCGGTCCCGCCCTTACCGCTCGCTGCCGCACCTACTGCAGCCTCGGCCCCACCCTCGCCGCTCCCGGCAGCGCATGCAGCATGGTCAGGGAGAGTGGCGGTCAACTGCTCAAACCGTCTTCTCTTTCTCGTTTCGTTGGCTCTTTGGGCTCCCTCCCTTCGTCGAGCTTTCTTGCCAAGAGCAAGCTCCGTAGCGACGCGGCCCGCAGGGCCGCACCGAGCTGTCCCTGACCGACAGATCGTGCCACGAAGGCCCAGTACGAAGCGAGTGATGCTGCCATGCGACCCGCAGGACCGCACCGAACTGTCTCGGCGCCGAAGGGCCGAAATAAACCCCGTCCCAGTCCCGACGGCATAAATTTTACACCGTCCCATCGGTTCAAGTTTTGTCCCAGCTTCGACACTGATCACACATATTTAAATGTACTTGAATAAGTATGTGACGTTGGCTTATGATTTAAATTTGAGTAAACACTGGTTATATATTCGTTAGAATTCTGAAATAAAGTGAAGGTGGTATGATGAAGTAAGCCGCCTATGAATTATATCAGTAGGCGACAAGCCACAGGCATACGGCGAGCATGTAACACAACCCCTACTGTCAAATTGAGGAAACCCTGCTAAAATATCAGGTGCCCAAAACCTTGAATGGCCGGTATTTTGAGGAATTATACATTTTTTAATAAAGGGAGCTAGATTTAAGGGGGAAATATTCCGATGCAAAACCGCGTGTTTGCCCAAGGCAGCATGCTCGCAAAAACTCCAGCGAGATCAGTATATATATATACAACATATATATATATATTCCGACTCCGTGACCACTGACTTGCCAAAAATGTTTTATGTACAATATACCACGCGATGTAACTTCCAAACCCAATTCGATTCCAGGGTTTGACTTCTCAACCCAATTACCGTTGACATTTGGAAAATGTTACAATACTAATTGCCTTGGGACTATTAGCATAGCATTACACTTAATCCCCAATGCAACTTTAATTGGGGTGTGCTTGCGAAAGACCTTTATTTTTGCACACTATTGCAACGACTCATTGCGTGAGACATTGAATTGCGTTGCAAAACGTCATCCTGGAACCTCTACCAAACGCCCGCATCGCACATATAAGCCAGATCTGTGGGATTCTGCAGCATACGTTCGCATTGCCTGAGAAATTGCAAAACCCCGCGGAGCCTTCATTCACACACCACACCTCGCACACACGCACGGTCGGTGAGGCCCTGCATCACACGCTAGTGGGTCGATCCATGGTCAGGCGTCAATATCAATTATTTTGAAGTCTAGCGAATATACCCCAGCGAAACACGGTTCGGATCTATTACGATTTTGAACCAATTCTATCGCAGTTTTGGGAATTTTGGAAAATTCAATTCGATGCTAGGCTTTGACCTTCGAACGCGATTCGACTATGGGCTTTGAAAGTACAACCCATTTCGATCAAGGGCTTTGCCATTCGAACCTGATTCGATTATGACCTTTAACCTTCGAACCTGATTCGATTACGGGATTTGCATGATGTACAACCCGAATCGATCAAAGGTCAATTGATTTTCAACCCAAATTCGAGTTTAACGATTTTAATCAACAGCGATTAATCGAACACTCGGCCAAACCGACGTACCATGCCTTACAGTGGTAGAGCACGTATTTTAGGAGCGCATATGCATACAACCCCGCTCGGCACATGCCGTACGCTGCTTTGGTTTCGTGCTGCTGTAACCTCGCGTTTCGTTTCCATACTCGTATACTGTACATAACGAACGTGACACTCCTCGAGTAGGAGCAATGCAAATTCAACGTCTGCGTCTCCGTCGCCCGCTCGCTCGTCATTGTCGCTCGCGGCTGTCGCGATCTCATCTGTCGATGTTGCTCGGTCAGTTCGATCAGCGTCCTGAAAAGGGTAGCGAACAGACAATCGAAAGCGGAATATCTATGATACCTCTCGCCTGACCTCAGGTCAGTGACTCAGGATAGGTGGAACTTCAGAAAACACTTCGACAATGCATAAATTGAAGCAATGATTACGTGCTTAAATGTATTGTATTAATTGCACTACACGCGTCTCCTCTTCACTTACAGTTGTTTAGGAGTGTGTTAGGATGAATTGTATGTATGATGATACCTTAAAGATGGTAAGGTGGTAAATTTGTCGTCACGCGGGGCTTTTTTTGTCGCCAGGGGCTTTTTTGTCGCCATTGGGGAAATTTGTCGCCACGACAAAAAGTCCCACAGAGGGACAATTTGTCGCCATGAAACAAAAAGTTGCTAATATGGAAAAAACTTGTCGCCATCCATGAAAAGCGAAAATTTGTCGCTGTGACCAAAAATGATAGAGATTTTTTGAAAATGGCGCATTGCGACAAATTTTCTTGTTTCATAGAAGAAGTAGGTGAAATTTGTCGCCAGTGCATGTATGGCGACATTTTTTGTTGTTCATAGAAAAAGCAGGTGCATATTTGTCGCCATGGGTCATTAAGCCTGTATCCCTCAGCACCTGCACCCTGCAAAGTGGCAGTGATATACCTCCAAGCGGGCAGCAGTGCTCACTCATCTGAAAAGGCCAAAACGTTGGGTTCACACACTGATCAGCATTCGTGCACAGGGGCAGCTCCACCGCGGTGCCTGGCCCACTGCCTGTGCAGTGCATGCATACGCTAAGAGCCGCTGCCATGGCAGCGGGCAGCGCCAAACGTGGCAAAAGGCAGAGTGTGTGTTTAGCACTGCTGTCACGATATTAGTGCATGCAGCGGTGAACATAGCCTGCACGTGCATGCTTAGCGCTGCATACCACCGTGTGGCTCCGCGCGCAGCAGAGTACGGCGTGTGCAGATGCAATAGCTTGGCGCCACGTCATGCAACGCGGAGCTGCTACGGCTGAACCGCAGCTCTCGCTCTTTGCTATATAGGTGCACCTATACTCTTCAAATTCTGTCGCGCCACGCAGTTGAATCAGCGCACAGAGCTTTTAAAAAATTATATAATCGTCTCTTGTTGCGGGCGGCTATTTTAAGCTATTATTGCAACCAGTGCCTGCAAAAGCAGTGCTACAGCACACACTCTGCTCGCTCTCTGGCACTCTGTGAACTGTTCGCATGGTAAGCACGTCTCGTCGCGTCACTTCCGAAATGCCTTGATGTAATTCAGGGACTTGTCCGTCTTTCCCTTCGCCTTGGATTTAGCGGGCTGCGCGCGTGTGGCATCATAGCGATACGCACTTTTCCGGCTCCGCTTGCTTGAGATCCGCACAAACTCCGGATACGTGTTGAGCGTCCTCAGAATTCTATACTGCCAATGTATCTGTGACTTCTTTCCGGATACTATTGACGTGTCAAGAGCGCCTATCACGTCGGGCAGCTTCTCCACAGCTGCATATATCTCCCATATAGCTCCTTTCTGCTCAGTGAGCCCTTGCATGGCCTTTGCCACCACTCGCCGCCACCCCACCCTCACCCCGGTATGTATACCACTGCTTCCAGATGATGGTGCATACCCGGGATCCTGTAGCTTACGGTAACGATGAATGGTTGCTTGTGTACTTCTGCCCAGTGACATCGCAATGCTTGCCAACTCCTCCTGCGGCATTGCCCGCCTCCGCTGCATCATTGCCTCCTCTTCCCTCTTCGTCCACAACCGCCCTGCCTTGTACCCGCTCCCCGTCACCATAAACGCCACCTTCCCCACCAGCCGCGCCCACCGCACGTCGCCGTCATCGAACACCACCTCGTACACGCGCTTGCGCCCCTGCGCCGCGCGCTCCGCCAGCCACCGCACCGCCCCGCCCACTTTCGCCCTCGTCCCGTCCTCCATCGGCCACGTCACGCGCACCCAGTTGCCATCCACCAGCAGCGGATCCCCACCCACATCCTCCGCCTGCGAGCTCTCCGGCTCGCCCGCCGCCGTCTTCTGAGGCACCTCCGGTGTAATGGCCTTGCGCCGGCGCTTCTTCATCGCCGGCTGCTGGGCGCACGGCACTGCGGCCTGGCATGTGGCGGGCTGTGCGTGGCTGCGCACGTCCTGCGTGTCCACGAACGCTCCCGGCCGCGGCACCCTCGGGGCCACCTCCCGCAAGTCCACCCCGAGCTCATCCGCCAGCTTCCGCGCGCCGTTGGTAGCTGGCCACATCAGCGGAGGTGACGCCACGTGGGCAGCAGTGGTGTGGGCGCTGGGGTCGATGCTGCGAAGCCTGCAGAGTGGTGGAAGATCCTGCTGAGTCAGCAAGCATGCCCAAGCGTATTTCGCGCTTAGCAAATCTAGGAAGGGTGCTAGTAAGCAACGCCGGAAACTGGCGCGCACAAATGCTCGCTATGACCAAGGATGTGCAACGCCACAAACTAGCTGCGCCGGCTCTCCTTGTCCCTCGCAACTCCCTACATTTGCGGAGGAATCCAAGGCAACCACTGCAACAGACTAGAGTCCCCGCAGAGTCGACGGGATTTCGGCGCAAACTCTTCCTGACCTCGTGGAGCATGCTGATATGCGGGGTGGTATTGAAGTGGCGTGTGTTGCGCATGCTCAGTGTGCGGGCGCCGCGCACGAGTCTGGAAGCAACACAACCTGGATGAACCAATCCACTTTTGGAGCTGGGAGTGGCGCAGTGGCTATGACGAAGCGGGGCCTGTCTTCTGGGAAGCACCTCTGTGGCTATCATTGTATACAGAAAAACCCTCAAAATCTTAATTTCGTGGTGACACTGGAGGATGCTGCAGGCCTCGCTGTGAGTTTTGCCACGCGGGACAGACCTCGCGTGCGGTAGGTCCTTTGCTCTCTATACAGAAAGGCAGACAGCACATCCTGGCTGAAGACTCGATAGACATGGCGGATATGCATCTCGCGTTTCCAGCGACCCAGGAGCGACCCTATGATGGGTCAGTCCGGGGCTAAGCGGAACTGGAGGGAGGAATTGGAGCCTTTTTCACGAGCAACTCGGGTCATCTGAGATTGAGGCACCAGGCTTTGTGCAGTACCCTCAAGGACCGTCTGCCTTCAATGAGGACTCGTTGTGTTGTGCCTGCTACAGGAAACCTTCCTACGAACATGACGGTCTTCTCCGGGGTTTGCAGAAGGCCGGCATGGTGCGCCCCGCCCCGACTGAATCCCGGTTGGCACGGCCCGAGTGGAAAGTTTCCTCCTGGCGGTATTTTACCGCACTTTCTTATGTGGTGAAGGAGCACACAGAAGATGCGGGATATCGTGTGCGCGGGAGGCAGCTTACTACCATGCAGCGCAACTTCGGCCGTGTGGGGAGGGCAGGGTGTGCATACAAGCAAGTACAAGGCCGGCGATAGTCTTGTTCGAGTCTGGGCACGCGCAGGACAAAGTGAACCCCGAGCTACTGCGTCATGTACAGCGCTCCGGGTCGGCCCTCCTGGGGACGACAGCATCAAGCAGCCGCTGCATTAAGGGTGTGCCTCTTGGTGCTACGGTGTGGCACCATGCGAACAGCCATGCTAACCCCTACCCCGACCGACGCTTGACATGCAGGTGGACTGAAGCCATCATACTGAACGGCATGAGATCGGCCAGCAAAAGCCAGCCCACCATCATACCAGTGGATGTGAGAAGCAAATCAAGAGCAGGGCAGGGCCGTGACAAGATACCACAAACTCATACATATTCCCAACCCACATGCAACGCAGCATGGAAAGAAGGTACGATGTGACCGATCATCGCCCAACAATAGTTGGTCCCAGGGTTACGGAGTAAGCGGACCCTGCTGGCATGCCCCCCAGTGGCTCACGGTCGATGGATGGGACCCGTTGGTCCATGGTTATGCCATGAATGCAGTCACACCACACAACATGGACACCCCATGTCAAAAAATGAAAACATCCGGGCACCTAAGTGCTGCCCACAAAAATCAAGGTAAAACACAGAAGGTGGACTTCACCACTCTCTGCCTCTCCTTGCAGCAAAGGCAGACGAATCCATCGAGCTCTCCAAGAGGCAGTGCCCGCCAGAATGGCACCACAGGGACAACCGCCTCCCAAAACCCACTTCCATCCGGCGGCCGTCCCCAAGCCATCATACCAACAGCTCGTACTGTCGGCCGACAGCTGGTAGCTGAGCGTGGTATGCCGGTCTGGTAGACACCTATGTTCCGTTTCTGCACCATGCGGGGGGCATCAGTGATTTATGCGATGCCTCAAGTACTCTCCTCACTGGATGCGTGTGCATTCTCTGAAGAGGAATCCGGATTTTCTCAATGAGCTTCAGATCGGCCTTTCCGGTGCCTTGAAGGAAAGCTGCCGTACCTCACTAGCCTGAAAACTTTTGGGGGCTTGACTTTGGTTGGACAAGAGGGGGACTGCTGTGTCCACGTCGGAATCCCTGCAGATGGCCCCGCTCAAGACTAACCTAATGCTCTCTGGTACTAGAGTCTGTGGAGAAGCCCGGCATTTTGGCGAGTGATGAGGTTATCGGACGTGGTGCCTGTCTGCCAGATAAATGGCGGTGATGAGATAGATCGTTGCATACCAGAAGATTCAGAGGGCGAGTAGTTGTATCTGGACCAGCCTGACGTGGTCTCTCGAGGATACTCCTCCAAAATATGACCACCTTCGGGAGGGCTTATCACTAACTTAAGACCCGTGCCGGAATATAAAGGCGTGGTATGCCCACTTCACGGAGGTGAGGGTTAATACCGGTCGGGAGCATGTGGAGGGCGCAAATATCTGTGTCATTGCAGCTAATGCCCATCCGGTCACCTTATTCTATGACTCTCTTGACGAACTACCCCGTACTAGATCTGCCTGTGAGAAAAATGCGCTTTCAATGGGAACAGATATGTATGCTTGAGCGAAGCAGTGCTGGGAAGCTGTTGCCATCTGCACCTAGTGAACCTCCAACGTGCAGGGAGGCCTTGTTGGCACCGGATTCGGCGGAGAGGGTGTAAGCCATCCGCAGTGACACGGAATCCCTGGTGCGTGTGAAAGGGGAGCTCGAAATTATTCAGGTTGGCGATGTTCCTGCTGGTGTACGTTTCCTCAACTTGACTCTCAGGGCGAAGTTGGACAAGCTAGGCATTGGGAGGAAGAAGGCACGTATCTACGTGCAGGGCAACAAGCAGGTGTCTAGGGTGTAGTACTTTATCACTTTTTTCTCTGTGAATTCACTGTGATAATTTTCAGAGAGTCCGCGTAAGAACAGCGCTGCGAGGTGAGGTTCCAACATGCCCAAAACTGAGAACACTTTCCTGTGGTAGCCAACATTTGTCTCTCCCTGACTTATGAACGAAGGATCGCGAGGTTGAAAATGGGATACCGGTGGATCCCGTTAACACTAGACGTATATGGGCGAGTTGTTTGGTCTCCCGCAGGCGACAGGCATGTGGTCTCACGTGGTGTGCGCGCGAGTGAGGGACAGGGCCGGCGAGGGTTTCGAAGGGCAGAGTAAAGAAGACATTGACCGGGACTTAGGATCGTATTGAGTTAGTCAACGAACAGGTGCAGCTGGAAGGGTCCCTTTGCGAGGATGAAAGCAGCAGAGAATCAGTCGTGCGCCAATACGGTTTGAATTCGAACGCATTCCACCAAATTGTCAAGAAGAATATATGAGACAGAGGCTGTGGGAAGTGGCAATGGTTGTAATTCCCCAAGTATGGGTTGTTGGGATTGAGAGGCTATATGCCAGACTAACTGAGTATGGATGGGACAAGAGCGTACCTTGCAGTGTGTGGAAAGTGTACTACTGCACGATCGAATCCATGTCTTACGAAATCAGTGGAATAGCCGCTGAGATCTACTTCTCGCGTGTCGACACAACGAGATCAGGTATGGCTTAGATATTGCTACGGAAATCGGAATAAAGTGCAGCAAGCCGCGGAAAATGGAGCAAGCCACGGAGAATATGTTTGCAGTGCACCCTGCTGTTGAACTGTATGGGAAACCGTCGCTTGCTGATACCCTCGCGGGGTGAAAAATATATCATTCCGGAATCATTGGCAATAAGCGTATGGATAGGAATGTTTGGATACACCGCAAATCAGCTGATGGCCTGATCGTTTAGGGATCGTTTAGGTTCCTTGTTCCACATGCCAACACCCTACGACCTGGCGTGGGCTACTCTTGTCCCCAGAGCTTATGGACGAAAATAAACATTTAGGGTTTGTAACTCTTGGGGTCCATAAGCTCTGGCATGACTCGGCAGGCCTCCAAATCGATGTCCTCCAAAGTGCACACCACTTCAGGGGCTTCAGCGGGAGGGCCAAACAAACAGAAGTTCTGCTCAACACATGCCCAGAAATTGACCTGAGCTCAAGTTATGGAGGTAAACGTCCTGAAAACTGCCAGGATTTCAGTGAGCTGCAAAAGTCTGGCACCAAAATCATTCAAAACTACATAACTTTAGCGCATTCTATCCAAATTCAACAAAGTATATAGTGCTGGATGTGACACACCGACAGTAAAGACTGTCACCTGTCACTTCCTATAGTAGGCTGGGTGACCGTCACCAGTAGACGGGAAACACCCGTTAGTATTTATGTGTATACCTCTTTTATCAAGACACACTTTATCGTTCTGATTCCGTAACCCTTAACTCAGGGGTTATCTCTCCAGTTAGATATATATTACCTCAGCACTATATATCTGCCAGGTTTGGCCCCACTTGCGCTTTATTTAGCCACTGCGAGATTGCCACCATGAGTGGCTAAGCTTGGACGCCTGGGATGGAGTGAGGCGCTCCGCGCGTGAGAGTGCCGGCAGTCACGGGTATGGCCTAAATTTTATGGGTTGATTTACGGCACGCCGCACCGGGTGGAGAACGATTTTCTTACGGGACTTAACGTTGGACTGGTTTACGTTTTCTGGTTGGATCCCACACCGTTGCGTATCGGCCGCCGCTACCACACGACTTCCCGGAATTATTTGATCTCTCACGGCTGCCGTATCGCCGACCCGAGGTTTCTTGGCCGCCCGAAACTGCCGCACATCTCACGTTCCATTGCCTCACTCCGCCCCTTCAGTCCTTCTCACTATGGTTGCTTCTACTCGAGCCACCGCTAGCATGGCGAATCGCCGACGCGCACTAGCCACGATTTTTGATTCAGCGGCTGCGAGACACGCCGACACTCCAGCCACACCGCCGGCAGCTCAGCCGGCTGCCAATTCAGCAGGTGCTACGTTCCTTGCCTCGGTGCGTACACTTCAGCGGGAGCACTTCGACATGAAAGTCTCCAAGTCCGTTCGTCAAAAGTTGTTCGAGGACAAGAACGGGCGATTTTCCGGGACTGAGTGCCACGCGTCCGCGCTCTTCGCCAGGATGGTCTCTGCACTACAGACGGCATTTGTCACGGAGGACATTGGTTTTGCACCCCTTTTCCTGCTGGACGATGCTACCCTTCCCATCCGCGTGGAGGCCAACGCCTTATTGTTCTCCACGCTCGAGCTCATGGTTGACCCCGCGTCGCCGGCAGCGGACTGGATGGACTCCTCGCACTCCACGTTCCCGAACGACGGTAAGCGGGTGCTTCTCGAGTTTGCCCGCCGCATGATACCAGCGGGTGACCCCTTTCAGGGCCAGGCGGACATGTTGGGCATCCGCGTCTCTGCGGGCGTGGACCCGCAAGAAAAGATCAGCGACTTCAACGCCGCTCTGAAGGCTGCGAGGACGCGGGCGACACTCCACGATGAGGACGTGAAGGCGCTGTTCATCAAGTCCCTCGACACCGTCTTCTACCAGCCTGTGGTGTCACGGTTGCTCCTCCACGATCAACGGGCCGCTCACGACCTCCTCACGATTCAACAATGGGTGCGTGAATGCTACTCCGAGCACGTGCGGGCGGGCACCGCCACGGCGTCCGCGCACCGCTACTCCCACGGTACGCATTTCATGGAGGGGGCCACCGATGACTCCGGTGGACCCGGTGAGCTCGCGGACTTGAGGACGATGGTCCTCGACTTGAAGCGTCAATTGGCCGCATTCCTCGACACCGCCGAGTCCGGACCGGCTCCGCGGGGATTTACTCCTCGCGCGGACAAGCCGGACCGCCGCATCAAGACTCGTTTCGCGGCCTCGCCCCTCCCAAAGGGGGGCAATTGGTCTCAGTCCATCTCCAAGAAGGTGGCCTTCCATCGCGACACCGGCGCGACCGTGCCGTACTGCCAAAATCAGGTGTGCGCGAAGGGCAAGGCGCGGCATTGGCATCGGGACTGCCCGAACGGGAGGCCGGACCGGGCTCTCGGCCTACGCTTTCGCTGAGGAGGCCGAGAACTCGGTGTTGGCCGCGAAATTTCAACATGCCATCGACCACGACGACGCCGAAGAGTTCGACGCCCTTTGCATGCTCGCGGGCGGGAAGCCGGACATCTTCGCCGACCTCTCCGCGTGCTCATTCTGCGAGGAGGACGGTGAGGCCCTCGTGTCCGCCGTCACCGAGTTCTCCGAGTTGGCGCGCGCGGCTGGGGATTCGACATTCAACGTCAACACCTTCACTGCCGACTTGCCGGTGGTGTCGGAGCCGCCCGCACACTCACCGCCCGCGTCGATTGAGTCCGAGGAGGAATGGACCGGTCCGCCGAACCCCTTCTGCCCTCCTGTCACCCGCACGTTTGCCGACTTCATTGAGAGCACAGGGATTGCGTTGGCGCCCGATGAGCCGGCCCCGAGCATGAATTTGCTCTCCGCGGTTGAGGGGCCGGAACGCGTGATCGACTACAAGCCCGCGACTTACGCCACGAGCGACGATGACGACGAGGATTCCTCGGTGACGCCGCCGCGGCCACGGTACGGCTGCGGGAACGGCATTCCGAGGTTCGCGAGGTCTCTCCTCACTTCCTCCTTGGTGTGCGCACTCTTTATAATTTGTGCCACCGCCGCACCGCACGCCGTTGCCGGTGTCGGTGGTGCCGGTGCGCGCACATGCACGGGTCCACCGGTCGGTGGTGCTACGTGGACTGACTCGGCAGTCCCGACTGCGGAGGCTTCGCCAGCTGACGTGATTCACGACATGCCGTGTGCTATTCCGCCTCGTCGCCAACGGCGGGAGCAGAGACGACATGGCCTCTATATGGCTCCGATGCCGTGGCATCCCGGGCCGCCACCGCCTGCCGAGTTGTTTGTGGACGGTCCTCCGCTGTCGCCGACGTCGTCTTCGGATGACGAGGCCCCACCGACGGGCAGCACTTGGCAGCACCCCGGTGTGGTGCAACCTCCCGTGATCGAGAATTCGTCAATTTCTTCTACGAATGATTCACCGCCGGCCCCGGAGGCCGACGACTGCTTCACAATCACGCTGCTCCGGGCCGGACCAACAGCTCCGAGGACCTCAAGTGGCTGAGATTGGTCACACCGTGCCTGCCTAGAGATTAGCTGTGTAGCTTGCTAGATGTGCAGAGGAGCTCTCTGAATTTGAGCTGTGTTTAGGGTTTTAGCAAAGTAACAGCAGTATCTGACAATCTTGCTGTGACCTGGGACCGCCCTGACCAAGAGTACAGGCCCCAGTTGTGCTACAGTTTCCTCCTGAAGTTGAGTAGGGAGTTTGTTTGCTTCGTTTCACTACTAGCTCCGGTCACCACCCTAGGTGGTGTGCTGGATATGACACACCGACAGTAAAGACTGTCACCTGTCACTTCCTATAGTAGGCTGGGTGACCGTCACCAGTAGACGGGAAACACCCGTTAGTATTTATGTGTATACCTCTTTTATCAAGACACACTTTATCGTTCTGATTCCGTAACCCTTAACTCAGGGGTTATCTCTCCAGTTAGATATATATTACCTCAGCACTATATATCTGCCATATAGAAAACTTCATCAGTTTTTCACGACTTACGCACTCCAACCATTAATTTTGTTTGTACAAATAAACGGGCCAAATCACCATATCGTGACTTGGCCGATCTAGATGTTGATTCATAGGGGATGGTATCGAGCCGTTAATCTTCCGTATTAATGCTCTTTCCGCATGATTTCGAGTATTCTATTTGTATGCTACCTTTTGATGTTTGGCCACTACAATATGGTTCATCACATTATCCCGTTGAAACACCTTTGAGTAATGTTGATAGAAGATCGATAATGCCACATTTTTTATTATTTGTATGACATGTTACGCCGTGAGAAGTCGATGACTATAATCATATCAAATTTTAATTTACCATCATATCACAGTCTTTATCGGAGCATAACACAATGACACAAGGAGCCGATGTTTCTTTATCTTAAGCAGGGGCGGATTTCCGCCTTCGACGAGCATCTGCCCGTGGAGGTGAGGAAGCAGCTCTCTTCCCAGCGATTCCCGCGCTCGCTCGCCGTGGCCTCGTTGATTTTGGGGGGGCTGAGGATCTTGATTCACAGCAAGCATCGCACATACTGTTACACAACTTTGTGTCACCTTCCTCCGCGAAATGCTCCATAAGTAAGCGATGTCTGCATATTTGCTTCACATTTTGAGAAACTGTTCTATTTCGACCAATTTGCGCCTCCGTGCCTCCTTCGTGACCAAATCCTTTTGAAAGTTTTTCCTAATCACTTGAACAGTTTTTGCTGAGAACAACATCAGGCACTTGGCAATTGCCCCATCTCTGCCGGCCCTGCCAACCTCTTTAACATACGCTTCCATAGATTGTGGCATGCTGTGATGTGCTGGAAATGACAGCCTGACTAGTTTGTACACTCAGGTGTCATATCCCGTGTGTCATTCTCGGTGTACAGCTAGTGACCTAGACTCAGTATTTATGTCCATCTATACGAGTCTAGTGATCCGTTTGTTCCGTCGGCTCTCGGGTCCCCACTGTCTGTTTAGCTGTTTCCAGCAGGTTATGGGACAAACTTCACGCTTGCGTGATTTGTTTCTAGCGTAGTATTTCATTTATTTTGGTCTATATCTTTCGTTTGAGTGTTCTCACGCCTTGTGAGACCATCTAGATCAGAATTACACTAGAGCTTGGAACGCTCTTTGGCAGTGGGTTGTTACGACGGAGTGGTGCTCTACGATTTTTATTGAGTGAATTCATCGTTTGTGTTCTGTTTCTTTTATGGATTCACCTCAGATTTCTTCGAGCGAAGAGCTTCGCGCTCTTTTGGCGACTATTGATGGCAACCTTCAAAACTTGGACTCTTTGAACCGCTCGCGCACTGTCAGCCTGATTCATTCTATGGCGCGCGCCCTTTCGCATTTCCAGAGCTCGAATTTTCCGGTGGCATTATCGGCGGCTTCTACGCCTGTTGTTCTTCAGATTGTCGTTTCAGAGGCTAGCACACACGTTGGTGGTGCTCAGGGCGCCGAGCCTGAAACCGTGGAATCCGGGATTTCCGGTGTATCCTTTTGCGACAAGGTGTCGCGATTATGAACAGCGCCGTGTCGTGGCGGGTGTCAGGGTGGCCAGGCTGCTGAGGTTCCGGGTGTGAGGGTTGGCGGAGTTAGGGCGCGCGGGCTGTTACGGGGGAAAATTTTTGTATATATCCCCCCCCCAGCTGAGGGCGTACTGGGCAGGGAGCCTTCTGCTGGTTGGGACGGGGAGAGTGCGATGTGTTCGTCAGGGTGGGGAGCTGCTGTGGCGGAGTGTGGGGTGGGCTGGCTGCGGCTGGTCGTGTGGAGTTGGGGGAGCGGCTGCGGCTGGGGGCGCGCTGATCTCGAAGTTCAGTGGCAGGGCGGTTGTGGCTGTGGGCGTGTTGTTGTCGTCGTTGATGGCGTTGGAAAAGGCCCTATTCTGGGAGTTTCGAACGTGCACGGGGCTGGTGAGCATCCCCAAAAGGTCCTGACGGGCAGCCTGACGAGAAGGTGCCGGGTCAGAGTGGAGTTCTAGAGGGGAAGGCGAAAAGGGGCAACTCTGGCTCGGAAACCACGCAACGAAGAACAAACGGGCTGCTGGGCCCGATTCCAAAAGGGATACCAAGGTCCAGCAGCCAGCAGATACCAAATTCACAACTCGCTCGGGCTGGCTGAAAAGGTTGAATTCAGCCCCCTGCGTTGGGCCAACCAGCCCGAGTGGGGATGCCCAAAGAAGGTAGCGGCAGTCGGCGCTGAATTCACGGGGTCGGCTCAGGCCACAACAGCGAAAGAACACAGTTGAGTAAAGTTTGGGAATTCATGGTGTCCAAGCAGCGAAAGAGTGTGGTGAATCCACTCTGCGTTCATACAGCCGGAGCGCGCGTGAATGCACACTCGAAAACGGTCACAGCGGGGTCCGGGCAGAGGAGCCGTTGACTCTCGGGAGTTTGAAAAGTCGTCAGGAGTGTTGAGCGGTGACGTCGTCTGAAGCGGTCGAGCTTAGCCGAGCGTGCTGAATTTCCGAGCTTGTGCTGAATTCGAGTTTTTGAAACGGAAAGCCGCTGGCCGTCTCGGCGTCGCCGTGCACCTTCTCAACACTCTTAGGGTGGGAATTCACGGGAGTGCGAACTATCGCGCCTCACCTGAGAATTCCCTTGGGAACTTGGTAAAGAAAAGTAGTCGTAAACGACGAAGACGATGTCTTCGTACGAACACGTAGAAGGCAGCAGCAGCGGCGTTAGTGAGTGGAGCTAAAGCTGAGCTGCGGCACGCACACATACCGCAAACGCACGCACACAAGCATGAATTCAGGGTACACTTTTTGCGCGCCTGTTTATTGTCGTGCGGTGAATTCAGAGGTGCTCCAGACTCCTTAGGTACATATCGGGTCCCTGCACGACTGTCCGTTCCTTGCAAGAAAACACGGAAAGCGTTCACTTAGCACACGGCGTCTCGGGCTTACCTCAACTGCGCGGAGCTGCGGCCTTTAGCGTTGCGGATTCGCCTTCCGTTATGCGAGTGTGGATCTACGCCTAACCGGTGTGGTCGCGCGAGCGGGGTTGCGAGTTCGGGGGCACTGAATTCAGGCTATGCGCTACGTGAGGAGCGCGTATCAGACAAACTGTCCCTGACTGATTCAAACAGGCGCTTAGTGCGTGGGGATTTGCAGAGTCGCTGTAAATTCAGCGAGGAAATATATATATTCGATACAAATTTACGCAAGGCCAAGATGATTTTGAAAGGTTCAGAGTTATCTGCAGAATGTTTTGAAATCGTCTCTATTCTCTTTAAGAGCACCTTTCCTACAGCTGCAGCTAGGCGTTTTGTGTCTCCTCGGTTCGCGATGTTTCGCCTTCTCCAATCAGCGATCTGCTTCCTCATTTGAACTGTCGCCAAACGCTACATCCCGTTGGTGACTCTTGAGATACTACATTCTGATGCTGGCTGCTGTTGTGACGTGGTGTCACATGTGGTGCGTCCATGTCGAGTTGCCGTGAACATCCGCGCTTGGGGCGCGGCGCAGTGCTTCGCGTTTGCACTCGTCGGTGTTGCAGGTGCCAGCGGTGACCCGGTGCGGCGAGCCGGAGACTTCGTCCACGTGGCGCGGATGAGGCGCTGTGGTGCCTGTGATGTTCCTTGATCTTCACGAGGCCGTAGATGGGCTCAGCCTGGCCCGGCGGATGTCGCGCTACGCCCGGCGGACTGTTGCCCCGGTTGTGCGAGCAGGAGCAGTTCAAAGAGAAAGCATTTTGCAGAACAGGAAATGGGTCAGGGCGAATGTAATTCGAGTTTGGCGTTGGTGTCGTACGTGGTGATGCGGCTGTCGTGCTGCTGAATAACTGACTGGGGTGTTTTGGGTAGATGTAACGGCTGATACGCCGTGGGTGGCGCCCGTGGCTGCTGTGCGATGGTGCTGTTGTCGTGACGCGTCGTACTGTACCGCGTTGGCGTGTTTTGGGTATAACTAAGATGCGTGACAAGCGTCATCGGGCAAATAACTGATTATGAGGAAGGGGTCGTCTGGGGGGCGCCGTACTGATCGCGGGTTTCACGGAGTTTCGACTTGCGAAAGGGGATGGGCCTGTGAGGTTTGCTCCTGTAAGGGTGGCGGTCAGGAAGGCTCGCCCTCGGACGTAGGTACTGGCATCTGCTTTCCTGGTGGTTTGCTGAAGCAAGATTTACATCGGGCTGACGTGGACTGCTGGTGGTATCTGAGCGTGAAATTGGGGCGGTGGTGT
>LGRX02021394.1:0-18987 GCA_001247695.2 Cymbomonas tetramitiformis
CCCTATGCGTGTGCGCACCCTTCAGCTCAACCCACCCCCTATGCGTGTGCGCGCCCTCCAGCTCAACCCACCCCTATGCGTGTGCGCACCCCCCACCGCTCATTCTTTGGTTGAGCTGGAGGGTGCAGATGAGCAAGGGGGGCCATTCTTTGGTTAAAAGAAACATACCTTTGTTGAAGAGACAGATGATGGAAACTCGAAACGTAATTTTCCTACATGGACCAC
Source organism: Cymbomonas tetramitiformis (assembly GCA_001247695.2). Taxonomy (NCBI): domain Eukaryota; kingdom Viridiplantae; phylum Chlorophyta; class Pyramimonadophyceae; order Pyramimonadales; family Pyramimonadaceae; genus Cymbomonas; species Cymbomonas tetramitiformis. The sequence continues at coordinate 226 of LGRX02021394.1, forward strand.
ACAAGAACGAAAAGGTTAGAACTCCAAGCCTAAAGAAAAGGAAAGATCGGACGTCCAAACAAAGAGGGTGAAAAGAAGATAGAAAGCACACCTTTATTGTGTGGCATCCCGGGTTTTCACCGAGACCTCAGCTTGAGCTGTTTCTTCAGGCCCTGAATAAAAGTTCAATGCCTTAACAAGTTGTTGAGGGCCTTAACAAACAGTTCAAGGATCATTCTTTGGTAAAAAGAAACATACCTTTGTAGAAGAGATAAATGATGGAAACTCGAAACGTAATTTTCCTACATGGAGCACGCAAGAACGAAAAGGTTAGAACTCCAAGCCTAAAGAAAAGGAAAGATCGGACGTCCAAACAAAGAGGGTGAAAAGAAGATAGAAAGCACACCTTTATTGTGTGGCATCCCGGGTTTTCACCGAGACCTCCAAACCGCAGTTTGGCGCTCTGTTTGAGCTAATGCCTCGATCGCAGTGCAAACTGAAAAAAAAAACTGTCGTCAAAAAGATAGGGTTGCGAAGAGATCATCCATCTCTTCGAAAAGTTAACCAAAGGAAGTGATGAAAATACTTACATGGGGTAGTTTTCCGCGAGGAAAACGCTCAAAATAGTCGTGAAAATAGCGGTTTTCCCGCTATCGAAGGGTCTGAAAACCTGCGAATATTTCAAAAAGGAGAAGGTAAGTAAACGAGGCGGCCGCAGCTCAGCGCCGCTGCTGGGGCAGCTCGCTGCCGTTGGCGGCCGCAGCTCAGCGCCGTTGCGGGGGCAGCTCGCCGCCGTGGGCGGCCGCAGCTCAGCGCCGTTGCGGGGGCAGCTGGTTGCCGTGGGCGGCCGCAGCTCAGCGCCGCTGCTGGGGCAGCTCGCTGCCGTGGGCGGCCGCGGCTCCGCGCCGCTGCTGGGGCAGCTCACTGCCGTGGGCGACCACAGCTCAGCGCCGTTGCTGGGACAGCTCACTGCCGTGGGCGGCCGCGGCTCAGCGCCGCTGCTGGGGCAGCTGGCTGGCTGCCGTGGGCGGCTCAGCGCCGCTGCTGGGGCAGCTCGCTGCCGTGAACGGCCGCAGCTCAGCGCCGCTGCTGGGGCAGCTGGCTGCCGTGGGCGGCCGCAGCTCAGCGCCGTTGCTGGGGCAGCTCGCTGCGGTGGGCGGCCGCGGCTCAGCGCCGCTGCTGGGGCAGCTTGCTGCCGTGGGCGGCTCAGCGCCGCTGCTGGGGCATGTTGCTGCCTTGGGCGGCCGCTGCTCCGCGCGGCTGCTGGGGCAGCTCGCTGCCGTGAACGGCCGCAGCTCTGCGCCGTTGCTGGGGCAGCTCAATGCCGTGGGCGACCGCAGCTCAGCGCCGCTGCTGGGACAGCTCGCTGCCGTGGGCGGCCCGCAGCTCAGCGCCGCTGCTGGGGCAGCTCGCTGCCGTGGGCGGCCGCGGCTCAGCGCCGCTGCTGGGGCAGCTCGCTGCCGTGGGCGGCCGCAACTCAGCGCCGTTGCCGGGGCAGCTCGCTGCCGTGGGCGGCCAAGGCTCAAAACTAGAAAAGGACACCCCTTTAAATATCTTTTCGGTTCTTCTGTGATGACATCATGCTTGTCGGCAAAGCCAAAAACGAAGTTCAAGACATGCTAGGCATAGTAAATGAATTCATGAGCTTCATCGGCATCCCCATCAATTTTAAGAAATCCAAATACTCTTATAGAATGCATATCAAATCCCAGGGCAAAATGGTAAAACAATATGACCTGTCCGATGATTTACTCATCTCAGGGGGTCACCTGGAGCCTGATATCAATGACTTAAGCCCTTCCATCGATGCGAAATGGATACCCCCTGAGTCACCAGAGTTTCTTGATTTTTCGAGCAGCGAGGAGGTAAACAGATATCTTGGAGTATGGTTTGCACTTAATGGTGAATGGGACAAACAGGCGGAAATCCTCATCGAAACACTAAAATCTACTCCCACTTCCATTTAGCTGCAGCACATGACCCTGCACCAGCTAAGATATGTCATTAATGCGGTAGTAGTCCCTAGAATGGCATACCCCCTTAAAGTCACCTCAGCAATTGCTAATTCCTCAAAGAATGTTGCACTTGAGTTAGATAAAATGATAGCTTCGTTCATAATTAAATACTTGGGCTGTCCAATGGACACTAATCACCAAATAATCTGGACAGCAGTCTGCCAGGGGGGGTACGGTATTGATAGTGTTTTCGATATTGCAACTGCATCATGTGTTACTGAAACCATGAACACCCTGTGTACTGCAGATGAACACGAATATTGGCAACACAACCACTATGACCGTATCAATGACCCCTACCTCATCTCACTATATCGTAGAAATAGCAACCTGTGGCTTAAAATAATGATTCACAACATGAACAACGAAATGAGTAATAATGCTATCTCGGTCTTCCCCTTCTCACACTATGCTACCTATAGTCACACAAAAGACAAACGTTTTAACTGGTTCAGGCGTACAGGCCACATTATGGCCAAACTTGGATACGCTATCGATTCTAAAAATTACCCTGAAAATGATGCTGGTGAAACCGCATTAGTCACCACCCTTCCCAGATCACTCTACATGTCAAGAAATGTGACCGCCGCAATCCAAAAATATAATCTCAAACACACAGGATCTTTTCTGTCCCCCTGCGGTGGAATGCAAAAAAATTGGCAAGAGAGCAAAAGCTTTTTCAGGTTGAACGGTAATAGACCCCCTGGATGGCTGACAGAAATTGAAAGAGAAATGCTTCAAAACCCCGCGGATCTAGACCCACAGCCCAGATATGTCAAGAAACAGTACAGAGACACTATAGAACCTCCGGACACGGGTGAGTTCCACTGGAAAGGAAATGGTGACAGAGATTCTATCTCTCTCATCCACATTATAGTATATTAACTCACAGACCATGTTGATACAATATACAGAATACAATAACAGTGCCATAAATCCCAATGTCTTTGTCAGAATCGAAGGCACCAATAGTCTTCAGTATGACTTCGATTATAGCATCACTAATGACGGTTGCATCCTAATCCCAGCATGATCCATTATCGAATATAACGACAATACAGACCCGCCCTCTTCTGTTCTTGCTAAAGTCAATGATATAAATCCACACTATGATTACATCTCAGACAGACCGTATGAGACCATTATTGCCAGAATGAAAAACAGAACTGCGCGGAAGAAGAGAGTGAATACAGTTGCCCTAGTGACTCAGAAGAAGAATCTACTTCCCCTGTTGAAAAGAACAAACAAACAGAGGATTATGATATGGCAAGCGATGGTTCCCTATTTGCTGGTAAAAAATCAGAATGCAGTGGTGCAGCATATGTCATAAGAAACTTCGACAACGGAATGCCATTAGTTCGGAAGATGAATATCCCCCCCTCAATCAAGAGCTTTCACTGCACCGGGACTATTTATTATGATCAGATAGGATATTTCGATGCCATCAGCAGAATGAAGACAGACATGAGTCGGTACAGAGATCCAGAGACTGAGCCTAAGGAACCAGATGAGGATTACTCAGAGGATAATCCCCCGCCTGCATTTACAGATCCAGATGATGGTCAGGCCACCGCAGCATTAATTCCAGCCGCAATTGTCCCTAAGGTGAAAATGAATCCACCGAAGGAGTACAAAGTCGGACAGGATGCGGAGGTTTGGATGGATACAGTAGACAGATATTTTCAGTTTACATATCCAGGTGCACCAGACAAGGATCTCATCACAGTCTTCCTCACGTTCATTAGAATAATGACAGACACTACTTTCAGGTCGTGGCTAAAACACCAGATGCCACGTATGAAGATGTCAGGAATACATTCCTCAGGTAGTTCGGAAATCCCCACAAGCGGTCAGTTGCCAAAAAGCATCTAATGACACTGCAACAGGGTAACCAGACTTTTGCAGATTACCTACGCACATTCACATCACTGGCTTCTCTAGCATCAGTTGATTTGGATGATGTCTTGATCAAGGACAGATTCGTCAGTAACATGGAATCAGACCTTCGGAAACAGTTTCATCTCAGATTTCTGACAGAGGATGAAAGGAATAACCTGTCGTGGGCACAAACCACACAGGTTCTGCTCGATTTGAATTATGTAGTTCATTCGAAGCAGGCAGAGACCCTTCACTATAGGGGACAGAAGGAACAGTCAGGAGGCCCAGTCAGGAAAGATAAGGACAAGGGCCGTGGCAATAAGCCATATGACAGAGCCAACCAGAATCAAGGCAACCAGAATCAGAATGCCAACCAGAATTCCCAGAGGAATAAAGGAAAAGGCAAAGGAAAAGGCAAGGGAAAAGGAAAAGGAAAAGGATCAGCATCATCTCCTTCCCAGCCTTGTCAACGTTGTGGTCGTACCAATCACATCACAAAGGATTGCTTTTCCACCAAGACACCAGATGGGAAACCCATAAAAGGCAATCCTCCAGCTCAGAATCCATACAAAGGACAGCAGCAACAGAATAATCGGGGTGGCAAAAGTGAGTCTAACAAACTCCTGAAAACAGTCAACACCCTGGTTAAGGAGCTCCAGAATCAACAGAGCATCAATGCAGCAGTTCCAGCTCCAGCTCCAGCATCAGCTCCAGCTCCTCAGGGAAACTCTCCGGGTACCGGGCAGGTACCAGTGATGAGGGCACCCCGGGGATAAATCAGCCTGAAAATGCCACTGAAGCAAGTGGCCGGGTTGAGAGTATCTCAGAAGAAGTCCTTTCCAGTCTGACACTGCAGTTCCAACAGATGGATACTCCCTCAGAACACATCGCACAGATGCAGTCACAGACAGCACAGCTGAAATCACAGAAGAAGCTGTTGTTGTACAAAGGGAAAGTATATGGACAGAGTACTCACATTTTGGTAGATCCAGGAGCTACATCGTCATTTATCGACAGACAGTTCGCTTCTCAGCTTGGTATATCACCAACAGACTCATCATCATTCTCAGTGGGATTGGCTGGAGGAAGCCAATTATCCCGTACATCCTATCTTCCCAATGCTACATTCACGCTGGGTAAGTATAAGGATACAGAAGATCTCTATATCATTGACATGAAACCCTTCACAGTCATCCTGGGACAGGATTGGTTGGAAAGAAGGAACCCACACATTGACTTCCAGTCTAAGAATATGACGATCACCCGGAAACATTCATCAGGTTCCAGTGTTCGTACAGTTCTGTCCAGAGTTGAACAGACTCCAGGTTCAGATGACCTTCCTGAAATGGAATTGGTCAGTGCCACCACTATGAGGAAGCACCTACGACGTATACGATCCAGTGGGTCGGCTGAAGAAGCCGTAGCTTATCTCTTTTTTCTCTCAGAGGTCGATGGTGAATTGGTCATGGCAGCAGCAGACTCAGACACTACCATGGAAGACCCAAAGGTCACAGCAGCACGTGATCTAATCAGAGAAGACTTTTCAGATATTTTCCAGGAGGATCTTCCAGCTGGCCATAGGCCAGAACGGTTTGAAGGTGGATATCATCGCATCAACATTGAACCTGGGCATAAGCCACCATCACAGCCAGTTCGTACTATTCCAGTGCCTATGATGGAGGATGAGCTCAAACGACAAATCATCAAATATGTCGAGCTGGGTATCCTTCGTCCATCATCATCACCATATGGGTGCCCAATCATTTTCGCTCCTAAGCCAGGGGGGAAGTGGAGGATGTGCTGTGATTATCGAGCCCTTAATAACATCACCATAAAGGACACGTATCCATTGCCACCTCATGATACCCTTCTTGAACAGCTTAAGGGGGCACGATGGTTTAGCAGATTTGATTTCAATCAGTTTTTCCATCAGATACCCATACATCCAGACGACATCCACAAGACAGCAATACGTACTAGATATGGTTCATACGAGTGGACAGTGATGCCCTTCGGGTTAACTAACGCTCCTGCGACCGCTCTACGTGTTGGAAATCGAGCATTCTTTGACTTCATCGATCAGTTCTTGGTCATTTTCATGGATGACACCATAGTGTACAGTCCAGATTTTGACAACCACGTAAAGCATGTTCGACAGTTCTTACAGCGCTGCAGAGATCATCAATTCTACATCAGGCCTTCTAAGGTTGAGTTGTTCGTCAGATCCATCGATTTTATCGGACACCATACAGTATCTCAGAGGCAGGCCTTTCAATCATCGAAGACAGAATCCGTGCAGTCATGGCTATCCAGCCTCCAGTGTCATATGGTCCAACCGTTGGTAAACAGCCTCTACGCCGTATGGCTAAAGATGGCAAGTCATCTCTTCGGTCATTCTTGGGCATGGTCGGCCAGTTTAGGAGATTTATACCAAAGTTCTCCAAGATTGCCGAGCCGCTCAATCGTCTTCTTAAGGATAATGCAGAGTTTGTCTGGGAATCTGAGCAGCAGCAGGCATTTGATAATCTCAAAAGTGCCATCTGCCATGCTCCAGTACTACAGCTTCCAGATCAGAAACTGCCATCTATTATGGAGGTCGATGGATCAGGCACACACGTTGGTCAAGTAGTATTGCAGGATCAAGGAAAAGGTATGAAGCCATGTGGCTATCACAGCGTCACTCTTTCTGATACACAGAGACGCTGGCCTATTCCTGAGATCGAGCTATTTGCCATTGTGGAGGGCTTCCGATTCTTTCGCCACATCTTGCTGGGAGCTCCTGAGACTATTGTTCGCTCAGATCATCAGCCACTGGTTTATTTCCAGTCCAAATCCACACTAAGCCCCAAACAGGCGAGGTGGTTGGATGAGCTCTCCGAGTACAACTTTCGAATAGAGCACATTTCTGGCGAGAAGAATAAGGTTGCAGATGCACTTACCCGTATTTCTACACTCTTAGAACTCACTGATTGTCTGCAACATATAGACGTCGGCGAGGCATATACAACAGACATTCCGTCTACAGATTCTACATTCATTGCTCTTATATCTGCATCATCAGGTCATCAGCTTCACGACATTATTATATCTCAGTATGATCGTGACACATTTACACAGACTATATTATCTCAGCTGGCATCATCGACATCATCACAGTCAGTCAGCAATTTCGAGCTCATTCAGGGATTGATCTATCGCAAGACCATTTTTGGCAGACAGCTTTACATTCCACCTACTGCCAAAGTTCCTACAGATGACGGTGAGATCACACAGCTTCGCCACATTCTACTGCATGAGTGCCACTCAGCCACTATTTCTGGTAATGTAGGCAAAAATCGCATGCTTCATCTATTGCGTAGCCGATATTACTGGCCAGGAATGACGAAGGCAGCCATTCAGTACATTCGGGAGTGCCCCGTGTGTCAACGCCAGAAAACGAGGAGACACAAACCTTATGGTCAGTCACATATGCGATATTGTGTGCCTAAGACAAAATGGCTTGATGTATCTCTTGACTGGATTACTGACCTGCCTATCACCACTATTGGGCACGACAATATTTTCGTGGTAATGTGCCAATTCTCTCATCGCTGTCATCTCATTCCCTTCAACATGACCTGGACTGCTCAGCATACTGCTTCAATATATATGCAGCATATCTTCAGGCTCCATGGTCTTCCGAGGAACATCATCTCAGATCGAGACCCCAGATTTACTTCTTCATTCTGGCAAACACTGTGGAAATCTACTGGTACGAGATTGTCTATGACGTCTTCACACCATCCACAGTCGAATGCAAGCAATGAGAGGAGCCATGCCTTCATTGAGGACATCCTCAGGTGTTGTTGCAATGATACTTCAGCCAATTCGTGGGAGGACAAGTTGCCTCTGGTGGAGTTTGCAATTAACAACACGGTTTCTGCTACGACTGGTTACACACCATTTTATCTCGACTCGATGGCGCAGCCACTTTCGCCTCATGATCTGGCAATCACTATTCCGCCGGAAGCTCCTGTTCCAATACAGAATGCTATTCGAGACCATTTTGACCAGTACTCGGCTGTACATGCCAACGCGGTAGATAACATTTCCCGAGCAGCAGAAATCAACCGAGCCAGATTCAATAAGACTCACATGCCCCGACAATTTGCAGTAGGGCAGAAAGTTCTTCTACGGACTGAGTTTATTCAATGGACTGGTTTGACAGAGGCAGGCAGACACTTTAAGCAGCCATACATTGGGCCGTTTATCATATCTAAAGTGCTCAGCCATGGACGTGCTTATGAGTTAGATTTCGGGGATCTCGACATTCGTATCCATCCGGTTCAGCCTGTATCCAGAATAGAGCTGTACAACGACTCAATCCAAGCACCTTTGCCTCTGCCACAGATGATCACCGAAGAAGGGCAACCACTGTTTGAGATATCACATATACTCTCAGATAAGATCACTAGAGGTGTTAAGTACTATTTAGTGCGATATGCAGGCTACGTCCCTGAGCATGACACCTGGGTCAAAGCCACAGAGCTGACCGATGCAGCGGACATGATAGCTGCCTATGAAGGCTAACATTATATTAAGCCTATTGCCCTTACTTCTTGTAATATATACTAATACATGTCGATCATCTATATACCTTGCTCTTAATGTTCTGTCATTATGTTGCATAAGAAGCAGGAAATTGATCCTTCCTTGCTAAGGTGTAGTGAGCCTTGTACAAAATCATACCCTTGCACAGATACGCATACATGCGGGTACCATATCTGTGGATAAATAAAAACTGCTATGCTCCCTTTGCCAAACCGTGGTTTGTCATTCGGATCTTATGGCCAGTAATCCGCAGCTACCGGATACTGAGGTGGACGGAGTTGTGATCCTGAGTTATGCTTGACACACATAACTAAAACAAATTTCACATTAGTACGTTGTCGAATCCAATCTATGAAATGTTCGTCAAAGCGCGCGTACCGGACCGAAAAATAAAAGGAGCACTGGGGCAGATCGGGTGAAGGATTTAAAGTGGACTCATAGAGACCCTCCAATATCTCGTTAAGCAGGGCCCACTCCGTTTGCATTAAAAACAAGCCGAAATTTCGAATATTCGGAAGGGGCTCTCCATAGTATTCCTGTGAACTTCGGGGGAGTAAGCTCTCTGAAGGGAGGAAGAGGTGGATGCATTATATAAGCCGTAAAAACGTCACTCTGAAATACGATACGAACGGCAGCGCTATATCTATCCGTAACGTAAACCTCGGAAGATACCTTGAAACGTCACTCTGAAATACGATACGCAATTCATGGGGGCTACATCCTAAGAACTGTAAGGCTAAATGCCTAAGGTGAGGGTTTAAAGTGGACTCAGTTCCCCCCAATATCCTAAAAACACCTTGAGGGACGCCTCATCGGTGTAAGAAGACTGGTACCAGCTCAACAACAAAGACATCAAAGACATATACAAAGGTATGCACCCTATATTGTGAGGTCACAACTCTTCTAAGAGGGGAGATCTGTCAGGGATATGACCGATGACATATATGTCATACATGTCATACATGTCATACCATGTCATGTCATGTCATGTCATGTCATGTCATGTCATGTCATGTCATGTCATGTCATGTCATGTCATGTCATGTCATGTCATGTCATGTCATGTCATGTCATGTCATGTCATGTCATGTCATGTCATGTCATGCCATGTCATGTCATGTCATGTCATATGTTATAATGACATACAGTCGTCGAGTATTGTCAGTACGGTCGACTATGACATGTACAGTCATAATATCTGTCATCCACTCACCATGAGTGACATCTGTCATCGAGAGGCTGAGTACAACATCTCGATGATGAAGCAAGACAAGTTCTTGAAGAACAAACTGTTCTGAAAGGACGCGTCTTCGCTTCAAGCATGAATTGAACACCATGCGGGTATCAACAGGCTAATTCGATCAGCCGATACTGTTAGTTCACCCAATGTTCTCGGGTTCACAACCCGATGGTGGTAACGCCTATGAGGTGTGAGAACATTGAGGTATATGAGGAGCATTGAGCTCAAGCAGATGATTCTGGATACCAGACTGCACTCATACCCACCAAATACTTGTTGCGAGTTGCTACTGTTCAATAGCAGCCGCATAGTCTGAAAGGTTGAATAACAACCTTGACACACCCCTCCACTCACCCGGCCATGTGACAGGAACCGTGAAATATATATATGTAATTGACGGAGTCGGGTATATATATATATATATATATCACAGAAACCTAGAACAAAGCTATACAGCAGGCGCTTCGGGGTTTCACAGTGCGAAGATAATTGAATAAGATACGGGAGGTGTTTTATTCCCTGATCTGAGCAGGCCCGTGCCAGGCAAGACGGCACCGCGGTTCGAGGGGTGACACAGGCGGACAGGACTGCCACCCCCTTACAGTGGGGGGGGCTAAAGCCACTGTTCCCATGACACCACCTCACCCCGAAGAGGTGAGGTGCCGAGGCAGCATCCTAACCCTAAACCCCAGAGATACAAAAATAATGCTATAAGTCCAGAGGGACAGCAAGGTCCAGCTAATCGAGAACGCCAAGCAGCTGACCTACAACAATGGTTCTACGTAGGATTGAAGAAGGGCAGGGGTCCCGATGCTCTAAGGGGCCTCCGCCGGCACATTGGACGGCGTCACGTCGGTGATCGACAAGGCCGCAGCTGTGCTGCCGGCGAAAGACGGAATCCAGACAGGTGATGAGCGAAACGCCGGCCAGTCTTCCTCGTCATCGTGAGCGGCAAGGAAAGCTGGCGGCGTCGCATCAGGCTGCACTTCGTCCAGAGGGCAATGCTCATCGTGGAGGTCAACAGCCGAGAATCGGACGGTCATGGCTGCCGCACCCTGCTGGGCGGCGTCGTCCAGCGGTGGGGGTTCCAATGCCCGCAAAGAGTTGGCACGGGCTGCCGGCGGTGGCGCAGGCGGCCATGCAGACATCGGAGGAGGAGGGGCCGCCGTGGGGGCGGTTGCCGGCGCCCGCCCCGGAGCGAAGGATGCCGAACAGGAATAAGGGCACAATCACACCCTCGGTGTCGAGGTGGCCCGTGGTCACCGCCCACAGGCGGAAGCAGGTGACACAAACCAGGCCGGTGCCCTCCCACTGCAGGTAGCGGGCGTTGCGCACCGGCTTCCACTCACCGACGGGGGGCGCCAATTTCTTCCAGCCGAGGGCATGCATGGAGCCGACGGTGGGCTTGCCACCGCCACCATTGCCACTACTGCCCCTGCCACCACCGCCACCAGCACCACCGCGCCCGACACCACCAGATGCCGGAGGGGAAGGCGCGGAGAGGCGGGCCAAGGTGTACTCGTCGCGGTACACCTTGGTGATGCGCAAGGTGAGGGGAGATTGGTCCCAAGGTCGCGCAACACCACCAGGTAAAGTGGCGCGACGTGGGGGGAGACGGCCGCAGAAGCTCGAAGGACGCTGTAGAGGTCCGCGACCATGTTGGCGTCGGTGTACTGCGGGTGCAGCTTCTTGTGCTTGTCGGCCAGCGTGCGGAAAGCCGCGAGTTGCGGGGCGGGGTCGACGGTCTCGTCGAGAATGACCGCCCTGAGGCGGACCCTGAAGCGATGCGCGTCGGGGTCTCCGATGCCCTCCACATGGAAACGAAGGCGCTGCAATGCGCAACGGCCATCGCGGGGATGCACCTCCGCAGACTCCTCATACAAGGTGAGGGCAGTCGAGCGGAGGACCGTGGGGAGGACGGCATAAACGAGCTCGTTGAGGATGATGTGGTAGTCGGAGTACTCGTTGTCCAGGTCCAGGAGCTTGGCGATGTCATCACGGGAAATGGGCCCGAAAACATGGGCCATGTTGGCGAGCAAGACCGCGAAGTCCGACTCAGCTTCAGGTCCGTCAAGGGTGAGGCCGACGTTGCTCTTGAAGCCATGGGTGCGAAGGAGCTTGGCCAACTCCTCGCCGTAGGAGAAGGCGTAGTCCAGTTTGTCCGCGAATTCGGTACGCTGGGAGGGCTTCACAGGCGTGGCGACCCAGACCGTAGCATCAGCGTAAAATTCAGCAGAGGTGGCCGCCCGAGAGACTGGGGTCGGCTTAGTGGTCAATTGTGACATGCGCACAATCGGGTCTCCAGTGCCGTCACGGTCGGGACTAGCGGTTGGAGAAGGGCTAGGGGAATGCCCCCCAGGAGAACCCCGCGCAGCACGAAGGCGGCTGGCGAGGGTGACGCGGTCCGTGCTCATCACTGGAAGAACGTAGTGCGGAATGACGTCGGGTTGGGTGTGCGAATGCCGCACGAACTCCGGGAGCTGGTTCCGCTCAAGGAAATGGGCCGGTGCCGTAAAAAACACGCGGTTACGGTGGCGAATGAAAAGCTGGCAATGCGCGCAGCCAGGTGTCAGCAGCTTGGTTTGCTGCAAGCGGCCGCTGGTTCCGCGGGATCTAAGAGCAGTGAAAATCGAAACACCCACTGAGTGGTGAACCGATAACCTGACAGGAACAGTGAAATATATATATGTAATTGACGGAGTCGGGTATATGTATATATATCACAGAAACCTAGAACAAAGCTGTACAGCAGGCGCTTCGGGGTTTCACAGTGCGAAGATAATTGAATAAGATACGGGAGGTGTTTTATAATAATAATAATAAAACATTTACGCTAGCAACGGGGACAAAGTCCTGAGAGTGCGGTATCCCTGCAAAGCAGGCTAGTGAAAACACCAGGGGCTACTCCCTCTGCTATAGCGCGCCCACAAAGGGGCTCAACCCACTTTTCAGCAGGGTGACATCTAGAGAAAAAGCTAAGTGCTAGGCAAAAAACTCTAGAAGATGGAGAAGCAACCATGGCCGGGTGAGTGGAGGGGTGGCTGAATCTGGGCGGTGGGGAGAGAAGTCGGAGAATTAAGGGGGTTTTTGGAGACGTTGAGGAAGGGGTCGGGTGGGCGGGGGGAGAGGGGGGGGTGTTTTATTCCCGATCGGCAGGACCGTGCCAGGCAAGACGGCACCGCGGTTCGAGGGGTGACACAGGCGGACAGGACTGCCACCCCCTTACAGTGGGGGGGCTAAAGTCACTGTTCCCATGACCATGGCTGCTTCTCCATCCGGTCTAGAGTTTTTTTAGCACTCTGCCTTTTCTCTAGATGTCACCCCGCTGACAACGGCCCCTTTTAGTGCCGAGGGGCGTGGTTTTTTCTTTTTTCTTTTCTTTTTTCCCCCTTTTAGTGGGCGCGCTGTAGCAGAGGGAGTAGCCCCTGGTGTTTTCACTAGCCTGCTTTGCAGGGATACTGCACTCTCAGGACTTTGTCCCCTTTGCTAGCGTAAATGTTTTATTATTATTAGGGTAAGGGTAGATGCGCCGGAGGTTCACGGAACATGACAGAGTCATCGCGACTGTCATGTGACGGAATCACAGGTTCGATGAGACACAGCCGGCGAACCGGTTTTTTAATTCATTTCTTCTGATTTCAGCCCATTGATCACGCGATTTGCTATGACACTATTTTCGTACTTAAGTCTACAGTATCGTTCGCGGTCCGTTAACTTGAGCTTGACCACACTAAGAAAGAAGGTTGGCGCCCACAACCGTCAGAAACAATCCTTCGCCTAACAGGGCGAGCAGTTTGTGAGGCTGCTATGATACTTGAATTGTTCACGTGTTTTGCTTGTGATATTTGTTTTGCGTCTTGCTGTTTCATCATTCGACGGAGTGTGCAGGTGGGATTAGCAGCGCATGTTTTGTAAAGCAACTTTCCCTTTTCGCCAATAGGCACGCACCTCGTGATGTGGGATTCTAAGTTGGCATTTGTCAACTTAGCTTGGGATGAAACCCAACCACATCGGACTCGTGGTCACTTGTTCACTTGGTCACCTTGAATATGTAAACAAAGTTTGAGGAGCAACGACTTAGTATAAGGCATCGGCTGTTTTATTTTTATGGGTTTGTAGCTAATTTGCGACCTCTTGAGGTGTGGAAGTCGAGGTTGGTGTATGCCAACCTTGCTTGGGCTCAAACCCAACCACATCGGACTCATCTCATTCACACTTTTTTTAACTTCACTGCCATGTGTTATATGTTTTTTGTTGAAGTTGGGATGGGTCTTAGGCTGATTTCTTTTTTGGGTTTGAAGTTATTATCTTCGAACCCAAAAAGAAATTCAGCCATTCCCTTGGAGCCACGCAATACACCTCACACTTGGTAGTTGTATTGCTTGAACATACTTCTATTGATACACACAACGACGAAGCCGCAGGTTGCGTAAAGGTTAAGGTATGTAAGCAAAGATGATTGGAGTGTACGCACTTTCCGTGAACCCAAAAACGAATTCAACCTAAGACTATGATATAATCCTCACATAAGACGCAACTTTGCATAACTACTGAAGCTACATCAAAGATATCAATATGAGTCCGATGTGGTTGGGTTTGAGCCCAAGCAAGGTTGGCATACACCAACCTCGATTTCCACACCTCAAGAGGTCGCAAATTAGCTACAAACCCATAAAAATAAAACAGCCGATGCCTTATACTAAGCCGTTGCTCCTCAAACTTTGCTTACATATTCAAGGTGACCAAATGAACAAGTGACCACGAGTCCGATGTGGTTGGGTTTCATCCCAAGCTAAGTTGACAAATGCCAACTTAGAATCCCACATCACGAGGTGCGTGCCTATTGGCGAAAAGGGAAAGTTGCTTTACAAAACATGCGCTGCTAATCCCACCTGCACACTCCGTCGAACGATGAAACAGCAAGACGCAAAACAAATATCACAAGCAAAACACGTGAACAATTCAAGTATCATAGCAGCCGCACAGACTGCTCGCCCTGTTAGGCGAAGGATTGTTTCTGACGGTTGTGGGCGTCAACCTTCTTTCTTAGTGTGGTCAAGCTCAAGTCAACGGACCGCGAACGATAGGGGTGCCCAACTAAAGCTGAGCCGTCCAATATTTTCAGATCGTGAACATCGGAAGGTCCGAAGAGATTTCTGGGGAGCGACGAAGGAATATATCATATTTTGATCTCTAGCATGTCGGCTTTTTGATATGGACTGTCGGATTCGGGAAATTACCCGTGTTAAAAATGAACGGACCGTTTTAAGTTGTGCAGCTCTAGCGAACGATACTGTAGAGTTAAGTACGAAAATAGTGTCATAGCAAATCGCGTGATCAATGGGCTTGGCATGAAATCAGAAGAAATGAATTAAAAAACCGGTTCGCCGGCTGTGTCTCATCGAACCTGTGATTCCGTCACATGACAGTCGCGATGACTCTGTCATGTTCCGTGAACCTCCGGCGCATCTACCCTTACCCTTATTATTATTGCATTTTCGGGATTTTTTGATCGCGAACATGTTCAGTTTAATCGGTCGATGTTCATTTAGGCATCGATCGCGAACATTTTGATCGTGATCGTGATCGCGAAAAAAAATAAGCGATCACCGAAGACCGAACCCTATTATTACCCAAATCTTCTATCGCAGCGGTAGGGTGGACTTGTTGATTTCCAGATAACCTTTACTGTAGGAAGTTTCTTGAAAACTTGAACCTCTAGGAATTATCTTAAAAACTAGTATCGCATTTCGCTGGTTGTGAATTGGCAGTAATGCTTCTTCTTGATAATCTTTGAATTTATTTGGATCCTAGCGCTGCAGTACCTGACCGGAAGTCATGAGTGCAGGTGATGCATTTCCCGAGCCAGACTACCATCTCCGGACTGTTTTATTTTGCTGAGCCTGTTCTCCGTGTAATTTCCTAATTCCTGACATCGCCAGTATTTTCCATTGCAGCCGACACGAGAAACACCTCAGAGGGTTCCTGGTTTATCCACCAGCTTGGGACCCGCCCAGGAACCGTCTTGACCCTGTCCTTGACCGTCGGACTCATTCTATCTGGTGCAGGTGACCATTATCACTTAGTAGTTTTCACCTTCACTTTTACGCCAAGTATTATTAACCAACAGAAAATGCTTCGC
This sequence comes from Cymbomonas tetramitiformis, assembly GCA_001247695.2. NCBI lineage: Eukaryota > Viridiplantae > Chlorophyta > Pyramimonadophyceae > Pyramimonadales > Pyramimonadaceae > Cymbomonas > Cymbomonas tetramitiformis. The sequence goes on from LGRX02021394.1 coordinate 16,070, forward strand.
GTAATCTGGAAAGACTTGCGAATGAATTTCGCACAGGGCTCCCATAGCGCTCTTTCTTCTCGCGCGCGTCACACCTCAGTCGCGCCACGTAACTCCTTAGACGGCGGGCTGTCACAGCCCCTTGCATCTGCAGCCCGAAAACTTTCGTGGCCCCTCGCGCATGTGACCTCTACGGCGAATTGACATTATTGTGAGCTGGCGTGTCATGCTTTCGCAGTATGCATGCCGTCAACTTGTGTTCTGATATGAAGATCAGGGCTCGAAACGGTGAGGTGCTTAGAAGTGCAGGAATGCTGTTTAGAAATTCAACTGTTCGAGCTATCAGTACTTTTGAGAAGTGTTCAATACCGAGCTATCACTTCTCGCGTTACGTCTTCGATTCCCAGGGAGGATTGAGTGGACCCAAGGGTGATTGGACTCTACTTCGCTGCGTGTGGTAGTCAGTGGAGGAAGGTGTGGGTATCGATGGTGGCTGGAATCCACTGGTCGTCTTGTGATATTCAGTATTCTCCAAATGATCGCGACGGTCGCTTGTGCGAACTCTGAGTGATGCAGCTCGCGAACTCAAGCATTTCCTGCGGGAAAGCCGACGCCCTTGTCCGTTCAATAATCCGATGTCGCAGCTCATCGTGCACGATGCCATGCCGCGGAAACGCAGGTATGTCAATGTTCAAGGTTGCGGGCGACAATAGCGGTTGGGAGTCCCGTGGCACAACTATTGCGAAGCGCAAGTACCAGCAGTTTCACATGACTGGTGACTATGAAGACACTTCTTATCAGGAGGAGTACGACAAGCACTACAAAGGTGCGACGCGCAGTAACCTCAGCCCCCTGTGGGCAACTCGAACGCAATGCCCTCCCTTCCCACTCCTTGCCTGTCGCCTAAGTGCAGTGTCCGTTGTCCCGGGTTCACGGCGAGCATCAGGGTGCGATGTTCATTGGAAAGCTCTTAATGTTGAAGCGCTGAAGAAATGGGGATATTGCCTGCTTCGATTTCGTACCGCACTCTCTCGTCTGTGCCCTCATCGAATCTCACGTTTTTTCTTCTCTCTTGGCAGGGGCCTACCCGAAAACTAATTCGGTGTACGAGCCAAACTTGGAACTCCGCCGGTTGTCGGCAGCCTCCTCCTCCTCTTCCTCCTCCTTCCCCTTGAACCCCTTCCAACGCGGAAGGGTACGTCGCGCACTCGCGACCTCCACCTCCGATAACACCACACACAGCGATATGAACGGGGATAGCGACGGGTTGGAGGGTGCGCGCTACCGGATGGGGCTGGTACGCGAGTACGCGGATACGGACCTCGACTTGTTGTGGTTCCCGAAGTCGGCGGGAGACTCGGTATTTGGGAAGGCAGAGCTACAAGTGAGTGCTCGCCTCTACCCTCGCTGATGATGCGGCAGTATCATTCTCCCGTATCTTGCTAGATAGTTCTTGCATCCCTTGTTTTCTTGTGGTCGCGTGGGTGACTAAGTGGCCCTCATAACGGTTCCTACATGTGCTGGTCGATTCGGGTACAGGACATTTGTGAACTCGAGAACGAGCTGCGTGCAAACGTGAAGTATAAGGCACGCTGTTGGGATGACTCCGATCTCGCTTCTTCCGAGGAATGTCCGCGGCCGCACAGTCCGGTGACGGCTCTTCGGCTTGAGCGTGGGATGATGGACGCGGGTTGCGAGGAGCTGGTGGGGGACGAAACAGTGCTAGATGCCTTCGTTGAGCGGCTGGCCCGGTGTGCGGGGCTGTTCCGCTCCGGCGGTCTCGCGGTAAGCTCCTCGCCCCACCCAAGATCTGTCCCCCGCTCCGCCTTGGACAAACCTCTGTGGAGTTGGCCGAACGCACTGACTCCCCTGTAGCTGCACCCGACACGCTCATAATAAGTATGAACAGAAGCGCTTGTTTCAGCCATGAAGAGACATTTCAGAGGGCGCAGGAGAGCCCCAGGACAAGTTGTCAAACGTCCCCGCATGAGGCGCAAGTAACCTAATAGGTGGGACGATGTAAACCCGCACCATGGGCCGACCATGATTTTCTGTAAAAGGTTCGAGTGTGAGCATATACGTTGGGACCCGAAAGATGGTGAACTATGCCTGAGCAGGGCGAAGCCAAAAGAAACTCTGGTGGAGGCGAGGCTCGGGAGTACGGCGGCAGCTTCTGGCTGTGCTGGGCTCAGAGAGCTCTCCTTGACTCGGTCCTCAGAGGGAGCATTTCTGAAGCAGAGGGCCTTTGTGTTGAGAGGCTTGCCCGAGGCTGAGCGCTCACTTCTTCCCTCTGCAGGCGATGGCGGCCGCCCCTGAGTGCATGAACTACCTCGACCTGCCTCTCTTTGTGGGTCGGAACTTCGGGGAGGGTGGCAGCGATGGGGCTGTGAATGATCTTTCGCGGTCCATCTTCCCTGCTTATTATGACACCGATACCGACGTAGAGGTGCGTGAGGCCCTCCGTGTTTTGCATTTTGTAACGAGTTTGTGTTCAGGTTGCAATGGTCACTGCCCTCAAATGACGAACTCGCGGAATGCTTTGTCTGTTGGAACAAGGGACGGCGCCGCCGTTTCAGAACATCGGGCAGATCCCTCGCCAGGGTCCTTGACTCATTCACCTTTGTGCAAGTCTGGCGCACGCGCGTTTGCTGCTTTTACCCCAAAAGAGCACACCCGCAGACGTGCTGCTGTGAAGGCACTCTACTTCTGTGCTCTGCATTCGTGCTACGCCTCCTTCTCCACCCCTCTGGGGTCAGTGCAAATGAGTCCGGGTGCAGTGTGAGGCTTCACTGAATCTGCCACGGTGAATTCACGGTGTGCAAAAATGGGCACTCTGGTGACGGTGTCCCTGCACGTTGGGGCTCACCCTCATCACACGGATCTGAGCGGTGGGATGGGGAACCTCCCATGGTGTAGAGCCGTGCTGTGGGTGGCGTGCT
>LGRX02021397.1:0-12400 GCA_001247695.2 Cymbomonas tetramitiformis
TCTGAAAGGCGTGGAATTAACTAATTCGAGATCGCTTGCCTGGTAGCAACTTACGCACTTTGCAATGTAATAGTAACGCTATGATATGTTGTACGACCAGCTGACTTATGGCTTTTGCGACATATATATATTGTAACACTACTAACACTAGCAAACATTCTATTTGTAATTAAACGAATATACACCGTTCATGCAACAATACCCGTGTGATGATAGTTGTATAGCCGCGTTTTTTGACGCGGGGCTTGTGTTTATGAACACACCCAATCCAAAAAGATATCTCTCTCCGTCGATTGCTCGATGATCACTCGAACCACAATGGCAAACCGCATAATGAAGGCATACCGTACCGCATAAACGCATATCGCAACCTACGTGGCTGCCACGTGTCTGCATTATACTGCGCGTTATGATGACGTGGCGGAGTCGCCCGTCGTCTATAAACCGAGAATAGTAACAGAAAAAAACACCGTCTAAAACATGCATACTGGTTCACCTATCCCCAATAGTCTAATTGCATGATGGTTCCTTGAGAACCAGGAGGCGGGCGGTGTGTCGACCCCCCTCGCTAATTTCTAAGAAGGAGGTAGGTGCCACGGCAGCTGTCACGGCAGCAGCACCGCAAGCGGCGGCCACGGCAGCAGCATCGCCTGCAGCTGCCACCGCAGCAGCACCGCCTCCTGGCCCTGAGGTGGAAAATGCGGCAGATGCAGGGCACAGCTGCCGCGGCGGCCTCTCTGGAGGTGCCAGGAACAGAGCAGGGCACGGCTGCTGTAGAGACGCCTGCTGTCGTCGACGTGCCTGCTGTGAAGGCCCCTGATCCTCAGCACAAGTCTGTTGAGGATCAGCCAGTTGCAGAGCAGGGCACGGCTGCTGCAGAGACGCCTGCTGCCGTGGACGTGCCTGCTGTGGAGGCCCCAGTTTCAAAGCATCAGTCCGCTGGGGAGGTGCCAGATACAGAGGAGGGCAAAGATGTTGGAGAGACGCCTGCTCCTAAGGTGCCTGCTGCGGAGGGGGCAAAGAATGCGGAGGAGCAGCCTCACTTTACAAAAGGCGTGCTGCTGGACGAGCTCTGGAGGCACAGGCTTGCAGAGGGTGGGTATTGTGTCGGTCATTTGCAGGACACGATATCGGCTACGGTTCTGGTTGCAGAGTTCCAGAAGGATTTGGCTCCGAGCTCCGTGTTTAGAAACAACTTCAGGGCGTTCAAGAAGAAGGCCAATGGGGAGCTGGACACCCTGAAGGACGGGAAGAGGTGGATCGGGAACCTGGTGGAGGGCACGCCGTTTTACAAACGGTTTGAACAGGTGGCTGAGGACGTCATAGCTGCGATGGGGGACAAGTTCGGGAAGCTGGAGGTGCCGAAAGGTGACATGGCGCGAACCGCCCTGCTCACCTACCCGCAGGCGTTGGTTCAGGAGAAGCATCGGGACTATGGTGCGCTGTCCGTCATGCTAGTCCTGACGGACATGTACCCCTTTACGGTGTACCCCCAGTCGCATAAGTTGGGGGATGGGGCCACCCTGGACAGCCTTCGGCCGATGACCTGCTTCCTGCCGGCAAAGAGCGTGGTGATCTTCGACGGCAGGCTAATCCACAACGCGGTGGAGATGCAAAGTGGAACTTTTCGTGCGTCAGCGCACACCTACATTACAGCGGTGGAAGACCTCTTTCCGGAAAACACCACTTTTCCAGTCTCTGGATCCGCCACCATAACTGCGTCGCCCTGGGAGTTTGTGGTTGGGCATGACCCTTGCAGAAGAAAGCATTATGACTCGCAAGGAATTGAGCGAGCCACTACCTCGGAGCCTTCCCAGGCAATGACTTCCCTGGAGCGGGAGATCGACTTCGCGAACGCGATCAATGAGGTTGACGAGGATATGGGGAGGAGTGTGGTGCTTGGGGAGCCACAGGAGTATGATGCGTGCCTGGCGTTGCGGGAGCTTCTGACAGAGGGATACGGTGGCTTTTGGGAGGGTTGTGTACCACGAACAGCACAAGGATGTGGTCTGGATTGGTGGCCCCATCGTGAAGCCAAAGGAAGGTGCAAAACAAGGGACGGCATGCTGGGTATATGGGCCGTGGCTTGTGGCGGATCCAGTGGGGAGTAAGATTCCGCGGAGGAGGGTGCTGTTCCGCGCTACGGCGTTGAACAGCAAGCTAAGTTTGCTAACACAAGCCAGGGAATGGGAGGTGAAGCACTACGACAACATGAACGCGGAAGGAGGCTTTTTTGATGAGGCATACAATTCCTTTAAGCACGGTCTGGTGGAGGAGGGGGTGATTCGGGTGATGAAAAGTCTGCAGGCATATGGGAAGGGGCATGCGGAGACGTTGACCGGCGAGTTGAAGCCGCCGGTGACTGCAGCAGCAGCAGCAGCAGCAGCAGAAGCGGAGAAGAAGGAGAAGGAGAAGAAGGAGAAGGCTGCAGCAGCGGAGAGGGAGAAGGCGAAGAAAGAGAAGGCTGCAGCAGCGGAGAGGGAGAAGGCGAAGAAGCTCCGGGCGGAACCCCTGTCTGGGATAAAGATGGCATTGGCAATTCCTCGGGGGACTAAGCGTGGACGGGGAGGTAGCCCCGCGGGCACTGAGACCCCTGTTTGGGGTAAAGGACCGGAGCCAGGCACCAGGGTGAAGGCGCGGAGGACAGGCGCTGAGGGGAACATCTCCGAGACTCTCCCCGCGTTCGGCTCCACTCAGAGAGTGCCTGAGGGTTGTGACCCACTGCAGTCTTTGAGACGAACGCGCTCGCAGCAGGCAGCGGCGGCAGCAGTGGAGGGTGGCTCCGACAGGAAACGCAGGAGCCCTTGTCCAGTTCATGGCCCTCGTGCTGCACAGTCGGAGCCGGACGAATTGTCGGACACGGACACGGAGCAGGCAGGAGCAAGCATACCAGGAGGGCCGTTGTCTGCGCGAGCCCCGCGGGTTTTGGAGGAGCTGGGTACGCAGGTGGGTACTCCTTCAGGGCCTTTCGAGCACTCCCCTGGGGGAGTGCTCGATCCCCTGAACCTCTTCAACGATTCAGTGGGCCGCAACACGCCCATTGACAGCCGGCCGCATCATCACAGTGCAGACGCCGCGGAGCTGTTTAACAGGGAGCGCGCGGCGACGGGGAGCCTGACGACGGACTTGGCCAGGCCACAGTCGGAAGGTTGGGAGGGGCGAAGGGAGGTGACACCGAGCTCAGCTGAACCTCCGGTGTTGGCGTCGAAGGCCCGTCAGGCGGAGATTGCCGAGTTGGAGGCTCAGGTGAGGATCCAGGCCTTGAAGATGCAGTTGGCGCAGGGGGCAGCCGCCTTGGCCCAGGCAGGGATTGCGTCGGCTGCCTCCCCAGGGCCGGAGGTAGGTGCCACGGCAGCTGCCACGGCAGCAGCACCGCAAGCGGCGGCCACGGCAGCAGCATCTCCTGCCGCGGCCACCGCAGCAGCACCGCCTGCAGCTGCCACCGCAGCAGCACCGCCTGCGGCTGCCACCGCAGCAGCACCGCCTGCAGCTGCCACCGCAGCAGCACCGCCTGCAGCTGCCACCGCAGCAGCACCGCCTGCGGCTGCCACCGCAGCAGCACCGCCTGCGGCTGCCACCGCAGCAGCACCGCCTGCGGCTGCCACCGCAGCAGCACCGCCTGCGGCTGCCACCGCAGCAGCACCGCCTGCGGCTGCCACCGCAGCAGCACCGCCTGCAGCTGCCACCGCAGCAGCACCGCCTGCAGCTGCCACCGCAACAGCACCGTCCGCAGCTGCCACCGCAACAGCACCGTCCGCAGCTGCACCGTCAAGACCCGCGCTCTTCCACGCGCCCAGCTCCCCTGGTGAGACTGCTCCGCCGGAGATGCCATATGAGTGGGTGTATGGTGGGGTTTATTATAACTCGGATGCCGTACCTCCCCAACATCACGGGCGCGCCCTCCCCGCCCTCCCCCAGTACCCGCCCATGATGCTGGGGCTGGACCCGTATGCTGCGCAGACCCCGTATGCGCAGACCTATCGGGCACCCCACGGCCGTGCGGCCCATGATGCCATGCCAGGTTATGCGTTGGCGGTGCAGCAGCAGTACCCTGAGCAGCTGGTCACGATGCCTTTACGGCAGGCGATGAGGCTGAATGCAGCCTTGTCAAGGCAGCTTCCGCCTGAGTGGTCCTCACAGCCGCGGCAATCATGGGACCCGTTTTATGGACCTGGCATGGGCCGCCCCTAGATCTGGTTAAATTGGAGCCTGTGCATCAGCCTAAAAAGCATGTGAAGCTGTGAATCAGCCTAGAGAAGATATTCCAAAAAGAGATTTTCTCTCACACACTTAAAAGCATGTAAAAAGAAAGCTATTTTTATTGAAATGCTATGCAGTGTGCCTATTGGCAATGAGATGTGAAGAGCAAAAGAAATGCAAATGTTTCCTGAAAAGTGTTAGGTTATGGGCCAAAGCACGCTTCCATTGTGCTCCAGCAAATTGTTATCCAAATAACAAATTACATTCATGTTTTGATAATTTTCATGCTTGTGTTCCTCGTGATGGCAACTCGTATGCAATTACAAATTTCCAACTGAAACAGGCCTGGAGACCACGAATATGCACACTTCGCACGCACGAGTATATAATATACGTACATATAGAACGCCAAAATAGGCCCGCGACAGGCCGAAACAGGCAAAAAAATCGATTTCTGTTGAAATTTGGGCAAAAAAAAAAATTCTCCAAAATTTCAAATTGCGATTCCCATCAGGAGTGCTTAGGTGATATGTGAAAACCCTCATTTCCACGAATATGTGCACTCCACACGCGCCGAGTGGCGTAGAACGCCAAAACAGGCCCGCAACTGGCCGAAACAGGCAAAAAAATCGATTTCTGTTGAAATTTGGGCCAAAAAAATATTTTTTTCCCAAAATTTCAAATTGCGATTCCCATCAGGAGTGCTTAGGTGATATGTGAAAACCCTCATTTCCACGAATATGTGCACTCCACACGCGCCGAGTGGCGTAGAACGCCAAAACAGGCCCGCGACAACCCGAAACAGGCAAAAAACCGCGATTTTCGGCCGATTTGAGCCAAAAAAAGAAAATCCAAATTTTCAAATTGCGGTGACCATCAGGATTAATTACCGGACATCGGAAACCCATCAATTCCACGAATCGCTGCACTCCTCACCCGCGTAATGGAGTAGAACGCCAAATCAAGCTAAAAACAACGGTTTTTCGGCGATTTCACCCTGAAAAAATATTTTTTTGGGAAAATGAAAAAAAGTTGTATTTTTAAATTCCTGCGATTCCACAGCGATTACATTACATCATAGAAATATTCCATTATAGTTGTGACACATACTTAAGCCATTCTCACTCGTGCGACGGCCCAGACCCGGAGTCGTCGCTTTGCGAACTATCCTCTGATGACTCCGCAGTTGCCAGCCCAGTTGCCAACGGCATGGCTGGCACTGGTTCCTCCAATTCGTCTGGCGCTTCAGGCTCCTCAGGCTCCTCAACAGCAGCACCAGCACTCCCGTTATTCTTGCACAACATTCCCTCCACGTATGGAGGGTACAAGGCCGCTTTTGCTGGATCAGGCAGGAATTTACTGAGTTTATGGAGGTCTTGGATTTTTTCCTTGGTAATAGGGAGGGGGGCATGATACAACTGGAACTTGGGGTCCGTGATGGGAAGGACTCCGTCTACTGCGGGCAAGTCCCGAGTACGGAGTCCTTTACCCCACTTGCTGTGATCCCTGGGCGCATTCCTCCGCAGGTCAAGCACGACCCACGGCTCCTTTTCATTTAGTTCCTTACGCATCCATACCTCCCCTGGGTGAGACTGAAGCTGAGGGGAGCCGTCGGCCATCAACACCTGCTTACCGTCAGGGCCGATCACTTCTCCAACCCCGTAGTTGAACCAGTGGTACTCGGAGATGTTCACCTTGTTGTACTTGGAGTCGGTCCTCGTAGTCTTCACGAAACGCTGCCCGAGGTACTCCCTCCAATCTCGGTCAGTGTCGCTGTCAAGGCCTAATTGACCGGTCCTGGACCTATCGGACCCCCCAAATCGTGCCTCGGACCTATTGGGGACCTGTCGCGCGTTTCCGATCGGACCTATGAGCAGAATTGGCGATTCTGGCCCTGACCGTGTGGACCTATGCGGGACCTATCCATAATCTGCCACCATTGTACCGGTCCCAGACTGCCGCGTGGACATATGGGGGACTTATGCCATAATACAACTATTCGTGAGCATCCAAGATCAATATGCATCCGTCCGTTTCTCCTATTCGTCGATATGATATATGTGGATTTGCAGACGGTTTCGTTTCGAGGTTTCTTCCCGGGACACTTCACAAAACACACTCGACTTTACTATGCGGCATTCAGCACATCAGATATTTCTCTTGGTTTTATTTGTCTTTTTAGTTATTATACAATCATGTTTATGGGTAATGGTACATTAATTTATGTGTGTATTGATTTTGCACTTTATCTCCCATAGAGTATTATGCGCATTACTTTGAATTTAATAAGTTTGACGATAATGCCGAAATCTTCGACCTATGTGAATTCGACCTACCCGATACTGTATAAGACTTGAATCCGGCCATATATGTGTGTTAAATTCAGCTCTCTCTCTCTCTCTCTACTATGTGTGTGTGTGTGTGTTAATTCCAGCCCTATATCGATCTCGATATATGAGATGAATTCAGCCTCGTTCCGATGTTCGGCTGAATTTTTGGTTGGACCGTGTGGACCGCTCGCGGACCTATCGACGTTTCATCACGGACCGTGCGGACCGCTCACGGACCTACGAAATGTTTAAAACGGGACCTATGTCCGATAACTCATGACAGCGACACTGATCTCGGTGAACCTCTTGAGGAGGCTCCACACAGATCGGAGGGTTTTTACGGCTGCACCCTGCTGCAATCGTAACCCAGTCTGACAGGTCGCTGATGATACTCCAGTTTTTAGCAGCCCGAGAAATCTGCACACAAAAAAAAATAGTCAGAAACGTTACGGGTTGGACTGGCTACCAACTCTCGTGCCTTTCGGCACAGTCCGTGACTATTGGCGGAGTCATTTTCACGAGCCAAAAAAATACGTGCTGCGTGCAACTCACCGATCCGAACCAGGAATCGTTCACGAGGTATGTGTGTCCAGTCGGGGGGATTTTTACGTCCATCCTTTGGTACATGAACATGCTTGGAATATCGGGGTCCGTGATCTCAAGGTTATAACGAAGCATCGTACCGTTGTTGCACTGACTGAAGGTACCGTCGTACCATTTTATCAGGTTCGTTGCGCCAGACCCATAGTGCAAGTGCTGGTAGTGCTCGATGGACACGCAGTTGTTTGCCCCCTTCTCGGCTATTTTTTCATTCCAAAAATACAGGACAGTGCGCCTGCGTGCCTGAGAAAAAATGCTGTAGCAAAATGTGGCAAGAATGCGAAGGTAGTAGGCCTCGCCGACCGTGAGCTTTGGTGTCCTCAGGTTCCCGCCGAAGTCCTGCGTCTGCGTCTCCACTTTCTTCAGAGAATTGAACGCGGGCTTTTCATCGTTCGCCAGGGGCAAAGGATAATACTTGTTGGTGGTGTTTGCGTCAGCGTTCCTGGAGTCGTAGGACGTGTAAGCTCCCCTCCTGTGTTCGTCCCACTCCGCAGACACCTTCTTCTCAATCTCGGAACCCGCTGGAGCCTCCGCAAACCGGTGCTTAAAGTTGTCGCACTTGTCACACGTGTCGACCTTCACTTGGCCGAAGGAGAGGTCGTAGATGCCGATGAGTTTCAAATACCAGCTGAAGGTCAACGGGGGCTTTAGCAAAACCCCACCAGAAGTCTCCAGCTCGACAACGCTGGGTGGCTTCGCTCGGTCGGAATCCAGCGACCGCCACCACCCCAGCTTTTCAGCCTGCTGTGCAAACTCCGGGAGGTGCATATGGCAAAATAATTGCCACAGCTTGGCTGGGAACAAGTCGGGAGACAGAAAGTAGCGGGCCATTCCGCCGTTCATGTCGTTGGAATAATGGCTGGCTTCCCTGTGGCAAGGCAAAAAAAAAGGTTAGAATGACACGTCACGGGTTGGGCTGGTTACCAACTCTCGTGCCTTTTGGCACCGTCCGTGACAATCACGCAGCGAGGGAGGGATACGTAAAAACTGAAAACCGATCAAAGCAAACCCGATCTACGAAACTGCCCACCTAGGAAATAGCTTGATATGATCCTTGACTTTGTTCATCGTAAGGAGGCCTCTGGCCTTTGCTATCTCGGCACCGCGGTTGGCAGGGGTCTGATTCGGGAAAACCTGACTGTGACACTCTTGGAGTAGCGTTTTAACAATTTTCCCATCCTTGCCGAGACCGAAAGTGTTTCGGAAAAATTGCCAGCAAACCGGAAACCCACTGATGGACTTGCTATCAGGCGGCAGGACAAAATCGGCACGTCCTTTTTTCTGCAGCGTCCGCACGCATTCTTGCCGCAACGTTTCGAAATATGCGGTCCCCTCATCAAAATGAGGGCAGCCAAGAACTCTTACTACCTGAGCATGCGTTTCACCGGTCTCTTCTGCTTCATCGAGAGGGAGCTTGCGACGTGATAGTACTCTACGAGCTAAAGCTGTGAAGTTGTGATTGCGGGGTAGTGGTACCACCCCGACTGCGACGGTGCCGATGCCCAACCGACAGTACTTGCAGCGCATACCCGCCACCTGGTTTTTCGCACTTTCCCTGGTGGTCAAATATCCACGGGAAGCTCTGACTTTCGAAGTGTCTTTCTTCTGAATGAGGCAATTCAGAAAGCTGGACACACCACGCTTGCCCCTCGACTTGTACTCCTGATTCAGTTGTTCACGCAGAGCTACGCGATGAGCCATAGGAACCTTACCACACTGAAAATTGCAAGTGGGTGGGCACAACTCTTCTTGAGGCTTGAGCTCCGCAAGAAACTTAAACCCCAGAGCACGCTTCCGAGCGCGCTTCCATTTACTCTTGTCCTCCACACGTCGTTTTTGTGGCGTGGTATGAACTGCCGTGTCGACTGGGAGGCAGTGCATGCTGCAAAGCACTGAGCTTAGTCGGAGTCACGCTCTCGCCCTCTTCGAGAATCGGCCTGTGCTCCGACTCGGTGCGAACAGGAGTCCCGGCAGCGGTACCTGGAGAATTAAGGACACGCGACCCTCCTGCGATAGAATGCACTGACAAATTTCGCCCAGAAGACCGTCGCTTCCTCTTGTCCTGCCGGATGTCCTCCCTGATCTCCCCATCCAACAGCACGAGCCGTGCCTTAATCCACTCAAATGAGAAGTACCAAAATTCTGAGTCTTCGCCATCTTCAACGATTTGGCACTTGTAAGGGTTAGCTGAATCTTTTTTCGGACAATATTCGTGAATAACTCCTGTCCAATATCCTACGACAGGGCATACATTACTATACTGTGGCCAGTCTTCCTTGAAAAGGTGAAAATTGCGCCCTACGAGAGCGTTCTTCTTTTTGCCCATCGTTTATTTTGATAGTTTTGGGCGAGAGCATCGATAAGACAGCGGGGCCATCGGCATTGGCAACTCTGTAGACCGATAACTGTTATCGATAAAAGCGACCCTAATCGTTGCCCTAGCGGCCCTAGCGCAGGCCCTACGGTGCAAAACGCCCTGTATCTCGCGATCCTGAGTCTCTGCACTTTTGTCTCAAACCGCCTCCGCGTAAGCCGTACCTTGATATATCTTCCAAAAGATTTTGCGGCCCGCAGTTGCAAATCTTTCAGGCCCGGTTTCGGCCAGCCCGGCCCGTCTCGAAAATTGCCCGCCGCAGGCGAATTTTTCTAATTTTAAGTATGGGAATATCACGAAAATCGAAATTTTCACGTAAATTTTTGAGATTTTCACTGTTCGTCTAACGGCCCGCAACCAGATCCGATCCCGGCCCGCTTTCGGCCCGGCGTGACACGCTACGGCCCCGGGCCGGCCCGCCACGGTAAGATATATGCCCTGGCCTGAGGGGTGAGAACAATGGGGGGCGTAACGGCTCTGCGCTGACCCCCATGCTGGAAAAGGACTCTGATATATGCTGTGACATACTGGCTGCTGAGCTGATTAGATCGCAGACTGGGTGTGGCAAAAGCCACAGGTGAGCAGAAAGTAGGGAGTGCTCGCCTTTTATTTATTCAGAGTCGTCGAAGTGGAGGGGGGAAGGAGGAGGAGAAGGTGGAGGGTTGACTTCTGGAGACGGTGGAGCGTCAGCCAAGGTTTCACCAGGCGGAAGCACAGGTATGTCTGGACGATACGGGTCCGGGTAGTTGAAGACAAAAACCGTGAACCCCTGGTAGTACCACTCGCGAAAGTGGCGGTCTGGTGGAATAGCCAGGGTGTATGCTGTCCAGGCGCTTAGCTGTCTTCCACCTCGTCGTCAGAGGAGGAGGGAGAAGGTGGGAGGGGGCCCTCTGGGGAGTTATCGAAGGCTCCTGCCGGTGGGAAAGTGGAGTCCGGTTGAAATAGCCACTTGAGGGGTCCCTGTTTCCACCACTCTTTTCTGTGCTTTTGTGGGGGAACTGCCATAAACTGGCAAAAGCGCTGTTTTGAGTGGCTTTCCCAACTGCTGGTGGCCGTATGGGCGGTGTTGGAGGGTTCTGGGCGGTTCTGTGGGGTCTGGGGGGAAGGCTTTTGGTGGTGGGGACTGTTGGAGAAGGGTTTAGGGTAGGCTAAAAATAGGCTAAAACGGCTGTTTTTGGCTGTTTTTGACCTTTTTAAGGCTCTGAAAAGTGAACTATGAAGCTTTCCTGGCTACTGTAGACCGGAGGAACCCTTTAGGGTGCTCCCTGACGGTCGTTTGTGGCTTGGGGCAGACTTTGGGTTTAAGATCGGAAAACGAATGTTGACTTTTCTGAGCCCGTTTGAGTCCCCAGTGTTAAGGAAGTGAAATATGACGTTTTGAAGATATTTCCCAGAGAAGACGGCAGTTGTATACGAAAAAAAATGTACTTACGGAGGCAAAATTTGCGCACGTATAGCCGGAAGTGCAGCTCTCCCCCTGTAGTACAACGAAAGTTCTGAAAGGTCCGTGGGCGAGTTGCGCAGGGGCGAAATCGCAGCACAAAGATACCAAATGTGCCAGGGGCACTACGACATATCAAGGTTGTCAATCAGATAAAAATCAGACTGATATCAGATCTGATCGGTCTGATCTGATCCGATACCTCTGATACCTCTGATTCGTCTGATCGTGGGAGGCACGGGAACATATGGGTGCCTGAAGGGACTATTTTGGGGACATTGTGGACAATTTTTACCCATATTAAAACGTCACATCTGGTATTTTACATCGGCGCACTCTTAGAATCCGATTCATCGATGAAATATTGGCGATTATCGATAAATTATCGACGAGTGTCGATAAAAATCGCATAATGTCGACATTTATCATTAAAACATGAAGGTATCGACACACATCGATAAATTATCGACCATTGTGGGCTGTAAGGACACACTCGAAAGCATGTTCGCGAAAAGCAAACAGAATCGTGTCGATATCTTATCGATATATGTCGATGATTTATCGATATACGATGTCGACTCATAAATACGTTTATTGGTAAACATCGATATCTTATCGGCAAACTACGAAATTTTATCGACACATGTCAATATCCATCGACAAAATCGGAATATTATCGATCAACATTGATAATTTATCGAAAAATTCCCCATATCAACGAATGAGTATTCCGTTTCGTTACGGTATCACTCGACATATGATCGTTACTACCCGTCTGATTTTCGTCTGATTCTGATCGGATTCTGATCTGATCTGATCTGATCTGATCTGATCTGATTCTGATTATGTCTGATTGACAACCTTGCGACATATACTCGGAATAATGTTTTTGATTGAAACGTGCAAAGGTACACAATTCGGTTTTTATAATATATTGGATCAGGGCCAGATTGAGGTGCAAACGATAGTTCGGTTCCGAGTTCTGAAGGCTAAACACTTCTCAAGTGCTCTACTTATTCACTCGTAACTCGGGCTGCAGGGTCAACCACCCGGCACCCGATGTCACACCACGGCCCAACGTTCGATTCCTGATCCGATCTCATTTCTAATTCCGATTCGTCATTCTCGATTCAGATGTCACGTCGACGGACTGACACGATGACTGTCATACAGTACTGACATACTACTGTACTGTCATACTGTCATACTGGCATACTGTCATATCCCCGACATCTGATACTCGATTTCATTGTCTTTCTGATCCCGATGCGAATCCGGCCATTCCCCGAGGGTCTGACTAAGTGCCACGATGACCACCCCACAGTACTGTCATACTACTATAGTGTCATAGTGTCATAGTGTCATACCCCGGACATCTGGTACTCATTCTCATCGTGATTTCAAGCCCGATTTCACTGTCATCGTGTCAATCCCAGATTACTCCCGATGACACAC
>LGRX02021404.1:3801-23325 GCA_001247695.2 Cymbomonas tetramitiformis
GCAAACACCTTCGTGGTGTCTTTACCAGAAGAGTCGCGACAACATCTCGAAAGGCGGTATTCTAGTATGTGGCGGGAAGCCTTGAACAAGGTCCCGGATTGGAATAAACTTCCTCATGGGGGAGGGGAGGGGGTCGGCGGACTACCGACAGCACGCTTCGAGGAGGAAAGATCGCAAGCACTTGAACGTATTTGTACGCGAGTTGGAATCCACGGTTTCGAAAAGTCTTCGTAATGAGTACACCTTCGAGAACCCAGCTTTCTTAATAAACGACAATCTCGTTCAGGAGATTCCGGGGGGGGCCCGATAAGGTCCGTTCCTCCCTTACGGGGTGGCAACCATGGCCAATGCGGATGGCACGCCCCGGGTGGTGTTCTCCGCGAACTTGGCGTTGAAGGGCGTGGCTTCCTACGACTCTGATGTTCAGCTCAACCCCGTGAACTCGCCCCGCTTACATTATCTCGACTTCGTTACGAAGGAGTTCGTCAAGTACTTCCTAGCGGGCACAAACCTCTCCCCCACGATGGACGAGGATCATAAGAAAGTGCTTAAGGCTTTGGCACTCGATGTTCAGAAAGCCTTCCAGGAGAATGCCGCGAAGGGACCCCTAGCGAAGGGACGAGCCAAGCGAAAGCGTACATACTAGGCTTACATAATGCTTTACTTTCGAGATGTGTACGTCATGCTTAGACACGAGCTCAATAGGTGAAAAACCATGTACACTTACAAGTTTATACATATTATTACTTGTTTTTGCAAACAATATTATTTATTGTTGTACTTGCTCGTTATCGCTACTAGTCTTTGCCAATTTGCTATATTTGCGATGTGCTTCTGCCAAAGGGCTATGCATATGTATGGGTCGGGTAGGTAGGTAGCCTCTGGAAGATTTATAATCCTCGTCCCTATTTATTACTCGATTCATTCTTTTATTTGCGGGTGAAGACTAGATTTATCGATATTTCCTTGTAGGGTTTGTTAAGGTACGAACCTTGCTTTTCTCTGAGTATTTTCACGTCTGATAATACTTAGAGGAAATACCATACAGGTCGTCGACCATAGCGCGTGTTGTCAGCAAGCCCACTTCAGTACTCACATAAACGTACGGTTTAGCCCCTCCCGAACCCCATGCACCGCACGGTTTAGGCCCGCCGAACGCAGCGCAGCCGCGATTCGCGGCTGTGAATTTCGGGCTAGAGAAAATACTTGGAGAAAAGACTTCCAAAAAAATATTGAAAAGACGGGTACGGTATTTTCTCTAAGTATTTTGAGACGTGTTCCCAAAGTGACCAAAAACCGTTCGATTGGCAATCGAACACGTCTCAAAATACTTAGAGAAAATACTTAGCGAAAAGTAAGGTTCGTTCCTACATAAAATCTAAACGGAAATATGCGTAAAGAAAAGTGTAACGATATATGCGATGGGAAAGAGCCTAGCCTACAGGATTTTCGCAAAGTACTCGCGCGTCTATTAGGACCATATGCGAAGTTAGGCGATAACACGCCAGAGTTTTGGCCAGAAGTTGTTAAGTATAAGGATGGGGAAACAGGCTACGACTACGGACGCGTAGACTTGTCAACGATTTTCGAAGCGTATTGCGGGTATATTTTTAACGATACGTATTCGATTAAGCAGGGGGGAATATCAATGGTTTTCAAAGCGCTGTTGATGGTTCGCCCTGTGGAGAGCGTTGCGCTTTGGCACGGCCGATGTGGTGTTGGAACATGTTGTGCCAAGCATAGTAGAGTTCTCGCATTCGACAAGTGGGTTGACAAGATAACAAGAAGCGCGATATCTGAAAATGTTTCGGAGGCTCAAGAGTTGGAGGATGTGGTGGAGGAGGAGGAGTCAGAGGCAACGCATGTGGAGGTGCCCGAACCAGAGCTAGAGGTAGAGCTTGAGCATGAGGAGATGCAAGTGGAAGAGCCAGAAGTGGGACACAAAATGCCAACAAAAAGAAAGCGTAGTAGGCTATCCACGAGGTGTGCGCGCCTTTTAAGTTATCCTTTTACAATAGATTTGCCACGCAATTGTTGCAAGTCTACAAGTTTTTATCCCACTCTTAAAGGGCATTACCCACCACTGCTAGCTTTTGTCAAAGAAAGTTTCAAAGGCCTAAGGCTATTTGATTTCTGCTGGGGACAAGCACCGCGGCATGTCTACGACAATCTTGTGGCGTTCAAGCCCAAGACTATTTTCCTTAGCGATCACAAGCCTGCAAAAGGGATAAGACAACTTGATTTAGCAATAATAGACTGGGAAATTTTCAAACCGAAGATGGACATAATCGTGTCGTCTTTACCTTATGCAAGAGGTTTGTGCGAACCGTTATTAGCAGCGTGCCTTAATTCAAAGGTGTCCGTGATTTGTTTGAAATTGTTACACTATTTCGAGCGACCAGTGGTGGGAGATAATAGAGCTGACTGTTTTAACAAGTTAGCTCTGAAGACTTGTTACCCCCTGCGAAATACCCCGGTTATGACCGCAGCTTAGGAGACGTGGAAGCGTGGTACGTTTTTTCCAACTCCGAAGAAGCGAAAGAATTGATAGCAAAACAAGCCCAAGAGTTCCACACACAACTTTACAAAGGGAATGGAAGGGCAACGCACCTTTCATTTATGCTGGCGAAGCTTTTACCGTGGCCTCCGGTTTCTTGAGTAGAGGGATAATATTGTGGGATTCGCGGAAACAGGCGCAATCGACTTCCAGTTAGCGATTCGCCTAGGTTCAAAGCGTCGTGCGGAGAGCTACAATCCGTGTTGCATACTGAAACGTGCAAGCGCATCGAGAGACGTGGCAAAAAGGACGACCGCGATGAACGAGAAGGCGTGGCTCCGAAGGCGGGTTGGGATCTTGGTTGGTGGTTCAACATGGGGAGAACGGCGCAGCAGTGGGGCTTCTCCAAGAAGAAGGACGGGACGTCTGCTTTCAGCTTGAAGCATCCTTTTTTCAACAACAGAGGCGTATATCTAGGCGACCCTCTAGTTTCGAAGAGCAACCCATATTGGAAGAAGGAAATCTTTATGCTAGCTGGGGAACTGTTGAAGTGTGTAGATGCGCGTCACCACGGCGTCCACGGGGATTGGTGCCTTTACGTTTCGTGCATGATGAGCGACATGTGCGAGGTAGGTAGGCACACAGACAAGCACGCTGTATCGCACCAATACAACATATTCCTAGGTAGGTTTGAAAATGCCGTTTACGAGGTTGAGTCGCCGTACAGCGACGAAGTGAAATGCTTCTCTGACACGCATAACGTTTTCAGATCTGACGCAAGGTGCAAACATAGGATACATTCCACGGGCTTTACTGGAGTGCGATATTGTGTTACGTTTTACAAGATGTACGATCGAACCCTGAAAAAGCAAGATCCAATCTGTTGGCCACCAACATATATCTAAGAAACTTGTATCTTAGGGGAGAAGTTATCCTTGAAGAATTCCGGAGTCAAGCCCCGGGAGTCAACCCGACAAACCTTAGTACAACTTTCTCCTGTGTGGTTATTAATCGAACACCATTCACACCGTAAAGCTGCAAACATGTCATGCGCCAAGATCTCGGTTGCGCAAGAGTTGCAAACCTTGCATATAGGATTACCTTTTTGCCTAATAGCAATCTCCGCTCCCGCCCAACAGTAGTACGCACTCCGTTGCTCACGGCATGCAAGCAAGGAAAACCAATACAACGCCCTGGATAGGGACTTTAAGTTGAAAACACGTTTAGACATAAGCACCTTTAGAAAGGGTTGAATTATGTCTGCCACTTGCCATGTCCCGACCACGTTATTGTAATGAAATGGTGGAAAGGTTCCCGTGAGCAAATGTCTTTGGCAAGGAAAGTTGTCGAAATTCCAACGAGTTGGAACTAGCTTGCCCCAAGGCATACCATCGGTGTGTTCAATATAAACATACTCGTTTTGAAAGTCCCATATTGGTGTACGGTCCCTATCCTCACTTTCCCATACCTGTACGGACGCACTATGCTTGAAACGAAAGCCACAATTCTCGACATATGTACCAAGCCCTGTACCGTTTCAGGCTGTTAGTTCGAAGAAAGGGTGTTCCTTTTTGCGGTGAACACTACGCGTGGCATGTCTAGTACAACGACGCCCGCCTTTGTGGCAAGAAAGGCACACCCTAGTGTACTTTTTCGGAGGCTTCCTCACGTTTGCAATAACCAAGTGAACAGAGGTGGGGTGGGGGGAAAATAATACAAACGGTGATATTACACGCATGTGCTTGTGTCACAAATTTATTTCCCCAAAACAGGACATCATTTCTATTCCCCATTACAGTATGCACTTATCTATTCCTCCGCGATAACCATTTTTTCGTCAAGAATAATGGAGGCATGTTTTCATAAGTCTTGTTTTCATTGATGCTCTTGGTCAGGTTGCCTTTCCGACCATGGTTGTAGAATTTATCACGCTCGGCACATGCTTGATCAAGGCAGTTTTCTCGCATCTCGTTGCATGAAACTCAAAAACGTGAACTGCTTCAACCTAAGAACTTCGATAATAACAGCCTGAAACGAATCGCGACGAATGGCGTGGAATGATGTGAAAGCAGATAATATAGTGATATATATGCTTGCACTGTAAAATGTGAAGGCAGTGAGGTAGGGTTTCTCGGTTCGGCTAAAGTCAGATTAAACTGGGAGATACACAGTTTTAAGCTGGCGGACGGACCGTGACACACGAGCGGAGAAAACACCAGGCACTGCAAGTGACATCCGAGCAGGCGAGGGGTGACACAGGGCACCACAGACCTCCCCCCTTATGGGGGGTGAAAGTCAGTGTTCTCATGACACCACCTCACCCCGAAGGTGGGAGGTGCACTGCCGAGGGCCAGCCGGTACTCCCGGGCAGGCGGCTAGGAGAAATGTAATGTTCCACGGCTACTTGCTAACTCGCGATGCGTCAATTTGGGGTCTTAATCTAGGGTTTGGAGCTGAGTGCCAATCACGACTCCAGCTCCAGGAACATGCGGCACCCAAACGGGTGAAGATCGGAGAGCCGGCCAGTCGGTGTCCTCGTCCTGGAAGGCCAGGGCGGCACCAACAGGCTCATCCGGAAGCGGGGGGGCAAGGTCTTCAGCCGCAGGCACCACCAGAGCATCGCCATCGTCGGTGCCAATCGTGTCACCACCACCAGGTGCGGGCGGCGAGAGCCGCGCGGACTGGAATGCTGCGTCAACAGTGGGTACAGCCGGCGGGTCAGGCGCGGTGCCCGTAGGCAGCGGGTCGAGCGGCGGGCGAGGTGGAGCCGGCTTGGACGTGACCAAGTGTTTGTTGTTGGCGAAGGCCTCGATGCACACGAAGGGACAAGCACCACGAGTGTCGGGATGAGCATCTGTGACACCCCACACGCGGAAACAGACAGCACACGGATAACCAGTACCAGACCACTTAAGGTACAAGGCGGTGGGGGTGTCGGCCACCCACTTCCCATCAAGCGGCGTGTCGGACTGCTTCTTCGCGCGGAGTGCCATGGCCGTAGGACGGCCGGGCGGGTCAGGGGTCTGGGGCTTCTGGGTGGCGGTCTTAGGGCGGTACCCAGAACCCTCGGACCGAGTGTCGGGGCTCGGCGGGGACGAAGGTGTGGCTAGGGGGCTTTCGTCCCGGAATGCGAGGCGGATGCGGAGTGCGAGGCGGTCAAAAGTAAAGGGATGACCTGACTGCAGCTCGCGGAGCACCACCAGGTACAGTGGCTCAGTGGGGCGACGTAGGGACTCTTCTTTGCGGACTCGGACAGGATGTGCCAGAGGTCAGCGACGTGGTCGGAGTCGGAGTACGCCGGCTTGATCTTGCGGTGACGCTCACAAAGGCGTCGAATCGTAGCCAGCTTTGGAGCTGGGTCTACGGTCTCAGAGAGGACGATGGCCCTCATCTGGGTCCAGTAACGCATACCATCGGCGTCGGGCACGCCCTCGACCTCGTAGCGGAGTCGCTGGAGTGCGTAGCGGCCGTCAGCGGGATGGGTACGCGCACACTCGTGGTAGACGGATAACGCGTTACCACGAAGGGGGTGAGGCAGGAGGCAGAACAAGATCTCGTTCACAGCAGAGTGGTAGAAGTCGTGGTCGTGCTCCAGGTCAAGCAGCTTGGCCGACTCCGCGTACGAGATCGGGAACATGACGTGAGCCAGTCCAGCGGTGAAGGCAGCGAAGTCAGTGTCGGCGGTGTCGTTGCGTCAAGGGTGTAGCCAGCGGGAAGTTTGAAACCAATGGACTTGAGGAAGTTCACGAGGTCACTCCCATACGTAAAAGCGTAAGAAAGTTGATCCCGAAACTCCTCCTCGCGGCCCTCCTCCACAGGCGTAGTAACCAAAACGTCGGGGTCATTGAAGACATCAAAAGCTGTTGGAGCCTCAATCGTCGATGTCGGTTTTGCACGCAAGGATGAAGTCCCCACAATGCGGCGGGGTCGAGCACTCGAAGATGGTGTAGAGTGCGAAGCCGTCGGTGATGGGGATGGTGACGCACCAGTGCGTGCACGTGCCGCACGAAGCGCGGAATCAACTGTCTCACGTCGAGCGGAAGCCATGTCGGGTAAAAAGTAATGTCGGTCCAGTTGATTGGTAACGCACAAAAAAGTGCGATGTAGTGTCGGTACTAAGAGAAATGTCGGTACTAAGAAAATGTCGGTACTAGGGGTGACCTTTGCGAAGGCAAGGAGGTCGAATGTCGGAATTGAAGTGTCGGTACTAAGTTGAAGTGTCGGTACTAGTTGAAATGTCGGTACTAAGTTGAAGTGTCGGATAGAATCGCAGGGCGCGAAGCGGACGGAACGTAAGAAACAACACCTCTGAACGTAGGTGGGTCCAGACCTGATGTGAAAGCAGATAATATAGTGATATATATGCTTGCACTGTAAAATGTGAAGGCAGTGAGGTAGGGTTTCTCGGTTCGGCTAAAGTCAGATTAAACTGGGAGATACACAGTTTTAAGCTGGCGGACGGACCGTGACACACGAGCGGAGAAAACACCAGGCACTGCAAGTGACATCCGAGCAGGCGAGGGGTGACACAGGGCACCACAGACCTCCCCCCTTATGGGGGGTGAAAGTCAGTGTTCCCATGATGGAACCCACACTCGTTCCAGAATGCTTCTTTGGTGTATGTCCTGGACGCGGCGACCGGGGAGGATTTGACGTCTTAGGCTCAGTTCGACGACACGTCTCGCTTGCGTGAAGTAGGGGAAGCATTTCGCGTCTGCTTTGGGCACCAGCACAGCCTGCAAGCTCTGCGGGGGCTTCACGAGGACGGCCCGTCGAATCTGTACCCCCCATGATTCCCCACAGAAAATCCATTCGACCATTCCGGGAACCAACACTTAAAATCCGTATACTTTTTTGTCATCCTGGTACACTCAATATTGCGTGCACTGTCGAGCTTTATATTATCAACACCGTGCCGCTTGAATACATGCAAGGCCAGTGTCGGCGTTACTGTATGCACAACCATACGCAGTTAGGGGCGAACATCGCTTTTGGAGGGGAGCCCCAATCCCAGACAAGGGATCCCCCACCTTCCTAGTAGCATAGCAATTTGCACCCGCCCCGCCTACCAAGTCGGTGCCCGGAAATGGGTCCTCACCCCTCGGAACAATGTTCGCCCCCCCTTACCGTCGCTGCTTGGATGCCGGGTAAAATTCAAAACGTTGCGTTATTCACGATTACTGCGAAACCAAAATATCTGTGCCAGGACACGGCGCGACCTGTCCGAGCGGTCGTCTGAACGGCCGGACTGAAATCCAATCCACTAGGAATGGTGAGTCCTGTTTCGATACAGAATACCGTTCGGTATAAATTGCGTGGCAAGCGTTGCCGCTGTGCGCACCGGAATACGCTCGAGCAGTATAGCGTATGGATGCCGAATCGCTTTTGTAGCATCCGTACGAAATCCAAATTTTCAGGTCTACAATGGATTTCTATGGGCTGAATTTGCACGGTTTGACATGTTCACCGAGGAAATCTATCACACGAACCCCCGCATCTCTGTGACCTACCTGTCGAACGCTGCGAAATTCTACATCAATGATGCCGCATTCATAGCGGAGTACGGATGACTTTCAGTGCCCCGGTTTACTGGCGGGCCCCTTCCTCCTAAAGCTTGTTTCACGATCAACATCAGTCCACGTTCGCTTCCGAAGCCTTTTCCATGAGCCATGCATGGCGCCCTCAAGAGCCGGAGTTCTATTACCCAATTCACGGTATGTCATTGCCATGAAATTGTTCATTTCAAGTGCCACACGGTCGATTCACGATCGGCATAACGTGCTGTATTGTGAGCATAACGTGAGTAACCATCGATAGTAAGTATGGACGTCGCTTATCGATTAGTGAAAAACAAAGCCATTTTAACCAATGTTTATCAATGTCGGGAATAATCCCTAAAACATTTCCCGGTGATAATACAATGACGGCTATTGACTACAGCAACAAGGGCGCCCCTTCACTGGCATTCACCTAGCGGCTATCTATGTTCATATTGTAAGCTATAAGGCAAGTGAAGGACTGATCCCCACTATCCCAAAAGAGGGATACCCACCAGACACCGAAGGTGCTACAGAGACAGTTGTATTCATCTTACATCCTAATCAAGAAGCAGTTGACCGCATTTGTCAAAGGCCAGAGTTTCGCTTCCCATGAACCAAAGCACATAGAGACCAAGCAAATTAGCCTGCACATTGAACTGAATTACCAGTCCTTCATCATATGAACAGAAAAGACCACTCCAAATATAGACAAATTGGTGAAAGTTAGAATCTAGTGCAGGATGCCGTTCTACTCATGAGACTCTTTACCTAACGAGACTACAATATTCAAGAGTAAAACTACTCATGACCACACATCTCTAGAATCTTGCAGGACAGTGCAAGCATGGGAAAAGCATTCTCCAAGTTTTTCAAAACTGTTTTATTTTGAACTTGCCAGGCAAATTTGGAAAACTTTGGAGAATATTTAATACAATAGGAATGAATATCGAACCACGACGATATTGTTCTTCTAGGCCTTGCGTTGAAGCCACCTTTGGCAGGAAGATGTTTCAAGGGCGCAATCTCTGCTGTAGGGCATCCTTACCCACAAGAGCTAATGAAGCTTTCAATCCTGGAAAAAGCGCTAAGAGGCGCCTAGAAGGGGTGTGGCAAGCTTGTCCAGTATCAGGCAAAGAAAATGAGAGCTTTTCGGCATAGGAGTGCCAAAATGGCGCCGACGAGGAACTTCACCACGAAATTTAACACACGATCCTCCTGCTGAACTCTCCGCTGCCGCTCCGAACTTGGCTGTCCTGCACTACGGGAACTCTGAGCTGGGGTCACACCCGAGACGGCGTCCGTCGCCTCACCTGATGGTGCTCCCTGCTGTTTGTTGTCACAACATGGCGACGACAGGTGTGCGTGCTCACAGCTGTGAGTGCAGTCGGCGATCGCTGAGGCCTCAGTCGAATTCGGATCGGGCACAAGCTGCTCCGACGTAGAGCAAGCCGAATCGCCTGGAGTAGTCGTGGGTACAACATCCGGCAGTGCCGATTCCTGTTCATTAGGAGAGTTTTCGGGCACGTCTGCGGCCAAAGCTTCAACATTCTGTGCTTCAACTTGCACTTCCGGAGAGCGATCGGTTGTGCCAGCGGAAACTTCGGAATCCTCGACAAGTGTCTCACGGCCTTCGACGAGATCCTGTTCGATTTGTGGCTTCACTTCACTCGACTCATTGCTCGGACTGCAAGGGTCGCTTGCTTCAGAGAGCGGTGCCGGAGCTTCTGACGAGGACTCCGCCACAGAATCGCCCATATCTTGCAAGCGGCGATGCAACTCGGCGATTAGCTCATTTCGGATCGGATTGCTCTGTGAGAATACAGATGGGCCTCAGCGTCAGGGAAAAAAACATAAAGGGAGCGGCAGCCGCGGGAGCGGCCGAGACGAAACGGCTTGAGTGGTGGTGGGTAGAAGGTGAGAGAGTACCGTGTTTGGCGGGTTGTCTTGAGATTTTATCGCTAAGGCGCGGCGCTCGTCTGCAGTGTAGTTCAAACCTCCGATAGCTCCTTCAGCCTTCGTTGGCATGAACGCAATCAGAGCCACTAACGCGGTGCGGACGCTCCAGGAAGGTTGCCACTGTTCTGGATGATGCTGCGAAATACTGAGGCATAGCTTGGTGCCAACAGCGAATCGGCCGTTCGGCTGCACACAGGGGCAAGATTATCTCAGCACTTGCTTTGCAGCCTCCCCTGTTCATGTTCTGTAAAACTAACACAGAAAACTGAGCTAAACTGCAAAGAGGTAGCGTAACAGTCATATGCAAAATTTACGGAAAAGGAATATAACTTAACGATGAGAGAAATCACAACGTGGAACTTTTGCGGAGTCAAATCGTTGATATCCGCATCTGCGAAAAAGAACCGGCTTTCTTACTTGCATCACTATAAACGTATGTGGGACCCGATGCACCCGTGTTTGGCTCCCCTTACCGTTTGCATCAGAAATGAGGGGGGTTTGAAGGGGTATTCCGGAGGAAGCAGAATTCTGCCGTGATATATCCCACCCTGCATCCAATACTTGTCGCTCAGAGAACCGAAAGCCCTGATGTGCACACCGAATATAAATAGTCAAACAGTAAACCACACCTCAAAATCGGTTCCAGCGGCACCTCGGATAGCGAATTGCCACTCGAAAATGTTATCCTGAGCGCAACAAGTTGATGGGTCAGTTGATGCAAAGCCACCGGCATCCAGGATCTTCAGCGCTCACGCCAGCCTCAAACTGAAACGAACTTGGTTCACTATCATAAGAGCAAGCACATACGACTATCGCCTGAATACAGGATATTTTACTGAAGTTTCTGGATATACCTGCAGCGGCTCGCTGACGACGTCACGGCAGCTCTGTGTGCGAAATTCTTTGAGCTCCTGGAGAGGCCAAATCACTTATAAAAGCAGGACAAAGTGAAAGGCAAATTTTCAACCACCAAAAAATCGAACATAAATATTTCGAAAACCTTAGAGAAAAACAAAAACTATCTGATATCACTCACTTGCAAGATGCGTTTAACCGCAGGGTTTCTGGGGTTATGCTGATCCAAACTCATGTCAAAAAGTGTCGTATCCTTGTATTTAT
Organism: Cymbomonas tetramitiformis; assembly: GCA_001247695.2. Taxonomy (NCBI): domain Eukaryota; kingdom Viridiplantae; phylum Chlorophyta; class Pyramimonadophyceae; order Pyramimonadales; family Pyramimonadaceae; genus Cymbomonas; species Cymbomonas tetramitiformis. The sequence goes on from LGRX02021404.1 coordinate 14,914, forward strand.
CGTCTAATACAACTGATGTCGATGCTGTTAGATAATTTCAAAGTTGTACGAGTGAACAGGAAATCTTCATGGTAGTGTTGCTGCTAACTTGAGAAAGATGGTGGTGTTTAATACAGTATGTTGGTTCAGTATCCTGTTTTCTGACTGCTGCTGTTCTTGGCACGGTTTGGGTTTTTGTTTATTCTCGCAAGCCAGACGAGAGCCATGCTACGATGAGTCGAGGCCGCGCCATGATGATATAGATATCGGGAAATCGATGTGTGAGCTCTGACCTCTGTTTTGCGACTCAATAATGTCAATCGTCAAATGGTCCTGCTCCTCCGGACAACATCTGAAAATCGAAAAAATTGCTAAAATCCAAAAAATCGCTTCCGGAGGCTCTGAGCCTGGGCCTCTGAACGTCGTAGTCATCACGATCCACCGAAACCGGCCGCGGCCGGTGAGGACGATGATGACAGAGGTTCGATATCGCGTGGGGAAATAACTTATTCATAAATAGAGAGGCGAAATTCCACCGTCCGCGTCCGCGCGTCCGCAGCATTACTTTTTTTCTCCCTATGAAAGGAATAAATGCACCTTCGGTGCGATTATGGTCAGATTCGATATGTGAATCCTGGGAGCTGGGACTGACGTGATCACGTGAATCCTGACGTGATCACGCGTGTGAGACGACTACAGTACGACTACCTAGTCATATCCCAATTATCTACACTTAAGGGTAGGGTGCCAGCTTCCCACGAATTAAAAAATACTGATTACAATTTCCATACTTAGCAGAATTAAAATTACATTGTAAAGATGCCGCCTGTTGAAAATTATAGCGCAGAATTTTGCAACATGACCCCCTATTTTTATTGGCTAGGGTCCAAGAATGGGGTGTCCACGTGGTATCAAAAAAATCTGAGGCGATTCTATCGAATCATTTTCGAGATATAATTTTTATGGCAATTGTATTACTTAATCTGCTTGTTTTTATTCTACAAAAAATAGATCTCGAAATTGGTTCGATAGAATCGCCTCAGATTTTTTTTGATACCACGTCGACACCCCATTCTTGGACCCTAGCCAATAAAAATAGGGGGTCATGTTGCAAATTTCGCCTCTAGGAATTTTTGAAAGTAATTATTTTATTTATCGATTAAATATGGGATTTGCTATCAACTTTAATTCCAGAAAATGTTTTGAAGCCTTCCGGCACCCTACCCTTAAAAATAAAAATGGGAATAACTCAGCGAATATTATTCCGAATCGGTCGACCAAGGTATCGGAGAGCATCTACATGACCTAGCGGATGAGTGGGTGAGGTCGATTTCAGCCCAAAGCGGATATTGGGGGAGAAATAGGGGCACGTACAAGTGGGGGCAAAGGGTCCCTGAAATCTGACAGTTTGGTAATTAGCTACAGTAGAGATAAAAATGAGGATAACTCGTGCAATAGTAGTCGGAATGAGACAAACTAAGAGTCTAGGAACATCTACATGAGCCAGCCGATGCGACTGGATGGTGTGGGTTGTCTTAAACCCTAAACACTAAACCCTAGATGTGGATCTGATATGAAATATCGTGCTAGATGGTACATACCCACACGCGGTAAGGGAACGTGGTAAAAGTTTGAAAATGGAGCGCGGAGATGCGGAGGCGCGGGATATAAGATATATAGGTGAGAAGGGATGTTGCGGGGATATGGGATACCGCGGGATATGGGATATCGCGGTGATATGGGGTGTCGCGGGGATATGGGATACCGCGGGGATATGGGATGTCGCGGGGACATAGGATACCGCGGTGATATGGGATTTTGCGGGGATATGGGATACCGGGGATAGGAGGGAGGGGCAGGGCCCCCCCCGGAAGGCAGAGCTCCGAAAATTCCAGGATCTAGTATACATAAGGATGTTATCTATAGCAACACTATATACACATCAGGATGACATACACTGCAGGATTAATATTGCTGAATATATCAGCTTGACTGTATATTCATACGAGTGTGGTAATCAGAACAGATAAGATAAACGGAATACCGAGTCTTCCCGTTATATGTTCGGGGTCTAGGGTTCCGGGACCGGTGACAGTCATACACCCTAACTATAGGAATGACGGTCGGGGCGTCACTTCCAGCACACCACCTAGGGTGGTGACTGACAAACTAGGTGGTCACGGAACTGAAACAAACACCTACTCAGCTTCGGTGGAAATAAGCATCCTACAGGGGAACCTGTCCTTTCTGGCAGGGTAACCCCCGAAACTAGCAGTTAGTGAGGTAAGTGCAGAATACGGATACAGTTAAAGCCCTAAACTAAGCCCATCTTGGGGCAACCCGACCAACAGCACAACAGTCTGGAGGTAGGCTAATCTCAATTGCAACTCTAGCCACTTTGAAAGCGCCCGGGAGAGCCGGTGCCACTGTCACAGCGCCCAGGAGAGCTGGTACCACTGCCTGTGAAATCATTCGTAGAGCAAATTGAGAGGATTGTAGATGTGTCGATGTCGCCGCAGGCAGTTACACCGGGTGCAATCGGCCCGTCCCGGTGTTGAATTGAAGAAGAAAGTGCATCGCCGGTCCCACCGCCCCAGGCGGGTGGTTCGTAGTCCGGTGACGGCGGAGCACCACCCGGTGAGGGCGGCGCAGCAATGATTGGAGCTGCCTCAGGCGGCTGCGGGGGGCCCGGGAGCCATGTCCACCCGTACCCGTACGCAGTACGGTACCAGCTGCCGTACCAGCCTGCCGGCTGGTAGTAGAGATCCGGCGGAACGGCTGAGGGCGGCAGCACACCAGCACCACCGACCTCGTCGCCGGTGCGCCCTGTCGTTGAAGATGCTGGCGCGGAGCAATCACGCAAAGGCGCGGCAGTTGCACAAACAACAAACAACAGGCAGATTGCGAGGGACGTGAGTGCAGAGAACCCGAAAGTCATCGGCGGTCTGCCGCATCCCAAGGGCTGTCTCGGTGGTGGAATACACTCGTCCCCATCCTCGGAGTCGTCTGTCGCTACGGAGACGGAGTCCACGGGCGCGACGGGGCCCATGCAGTGCCGACAACGGGTCCAATCCGTCTCCGTCGGAGCCTGAGGCTGCAAAGGATCCCCGGGGACGGGTCAATGCGGAGCCTGCGATTTTTCGAGATCCGACGGGGACGGATCACTACGGATGCTGGGATTTTCCCGGCTCCGCCGGGGACGGATCACGGCGGAGCCTGATTTTTTCCGGCTCCGCCGGGGACGGGCCATGGCGGAGCCTGATTCTTTCCCGGCTCCGCTTGAAACGGGTCCAAACGGATCCCGATGGCCTTTAACGCCTCAGTGACATCCAGACATGCCCCAGTGAGCTGCCCCAGTGACATGCCCCCGTGAGCTACCCCAGTGACATGCCCCAGTGGCATGCCCCAGTGGCATGCCCCAGTCACATGCCCCGATCACATACCCCAATCGCATGCCCCCGTCACATGCCCCAGTGACAACCCTCATCAATCGATGCCGAAACATTTGCGCGTTGAAATGGTTCGGTATCCCTACCAATGCATCGATCCCCGATTCCAATGAGGGCAACCCGCGGCCCGGAAATTGCAACGAGACATCTCATAAACTCAATAAGCCATCACTTGCCTAAAGCGGCCTGCCACGCGCAAAGATATCGATTTTATAGCTTAACTCTAATCGATGTATCGATCGCGGATACCGATTACCGAACCATTTGCACTGGAATGCACGACCCAACGAATGCATCGATCCATGTTTATAAGTAGGCGGAACTTCAGCTTACATGTAGTAGGTTGAATATGTACGTAGACGGATTGTCAGTTTACACGCATGCGGAATTTCAATTTACATGTACGCACGATTTCAATTTACATAGACGGAATTTCACTTTTCAACGATGCATATCACAAATCTGGGTCCGACAAATCGTCAAAATCCACACGATTAATCGCACGATTAATCGTATTTTGGACCCTGACGATTAATCACCGATTCCTTAACACTCGTAGACAGCCTTAACACCCGTAGGACTATAAGAGTACCTATACACACACTTATAAAGCTATTATTATCGATTATTATTACACATATATCCATTCCAACTATGTACCCGCTCGATCCGATGTGAATTTGATTAGGTATATCATACATACATAACACGAGGGGCCTCATATAGCAAATATGCGACTTAGCAATTATCGTTGTGTGCACTTTGGACTGTGCAGTCTACCTATGTTGCATGATACGCCCCGGCCCAGAAATTCAGCCTATATATGAGCTGAAATTCAGCCTACATATGAGCTGAAATTCAGCCTATATATGAGCTGAAATTCAGCCTATATATGAGGCTATATATGAGCTGAAATTCAGCCTATATATGAGCTGAAATTCTGCCTATATATATATTGAGATTAATCGCGTTTTCTCTTCTTTTCTTTCTTGGACGATTAATCGTATTTTGGGGTCCCCGCGATTAATCGCGATTGGCGATTTGTCGGACCCAGTCACAAATCCACTAAGCATCGATTAAACATAATTATGCCATACAAAACTTACTAAACTAAAGTTGCAACCAAAATTCAATCAAATATATTTGAAACATGAATTATCCTTGTCTTACCATTTAGAGTTTTGGGCACATTGATCTGCGTCACTATCAACTCATAACACAGGAGAGACACTAAAGTCGACTCACTATTACTTATCTGGGTTCAATTTTCATCATTCTCACTCTCACCACTGTCACTATCTTCAGGTGCAGCTTTTCCATGCAACTGTAAATATTTCTTCGCAACTGATTCTACACTCGGACGCAGAAAGGGATACACCCAGTTGGTGCGAATGATCATGTACGCTGATAGCATCCTCGCACTCAATGAACCAGCGTGGAAGTCAGCAAGCAGTGCGGTGGCTGCACTAAACACACTCTCTACGTTTGCTGAAGCGGCCTTTTTGGAGGCACAATCAGCTCGAAAACAAGCAGTGTGAATTGGGATGTCTTCACAATGAACGCGAAAGAAAGCGAGTTGGTCAAACCCGTTCTCTGTATGAAACTTGCCACTAAGTAAGGCTGCACGGGAATGCGCTTGGAATGCTTCCTTCTCGGCTTGAATCCTACGCTGAAGCACGGTTTCCATATCTGGTTCTTCCTCTTGCACTGGAGCTACGCCGACCATAGCGAAGTCGGCCGCAGCTGTCTCCAAAATAGAAACTTTGCGCCGCTTATTCCCACTAACCCTCCTCACCACGTTCGAGCCCGGGGCTTCCTGAGTCTCGGTCCCAGTCTCAGAAGGAACTTCCACAACTGGCTCGAGGGCAGAAGGGGTAGAGGCAGGCATCTTATGCTGGGCCAACATGTTGTTCCTTAAAAGATACAAGCCTCTCGCCCGTAGCTGCCGTGAATATACAGCTTCCATAAGCTCATACTTACCTTGCTTATCATTGAACAGTTTACTGTTCGCGGAGACGTCGATGGACGGGTTGAACTTGAGCGCAAGCAAGGTGTCCTCGTCAAGCACCATCATACGCTTCTCAACCTGCTTAGCAGTTTCGGTGCGGAACTGTTTGAGGTCCGCAGGGAGAACATCAGCGTGCTTAATGTCCCATGATTCGTTCTCGCCACTTCCACTTACAACTTGCACCACATCCGATTTCAAGGTGCTCGCCAGTGTAGCCGATAGCATGTACTGTGTGTCTAGGCCGACACCACCATGCGCCTGTAAGGCTTCAGACACCTCGTGCGGGGGCGTGAGGCAACTTTCGATCATATTGTTTTTTTTCCACTCCGCTCCACTAAGACATCTGTGCTGCAAAGAGAAATGCTTCCCTGCGCTCTCATTGGCCTCAATCTGCTCTTCGTCGGAGTCGCCATCACTCTCTGAAGCGGACTCTGCTGCACTAGAATCCCCCTCTGTGCACCCTAAGTCCGAGGCCGCAGCGGTGGGTGCAACGGCGGTGGGTGCCGCGATGGTGGGTGCAGCGGCGGTGGATGCAACGACGAAGGCGGGTTGCTCCTCACTCACACCGGAGCGATCGCCAGTTAAAGCCATCTTGATATCAGCCTCTAGTTGACGATTGTTGCGAAGCATGCGTAGTGCGCCGCTCCAGCGACAAGTATGTTGGCGGAGAGCCGCCTTGATAACCGTGGCCCCTCGTGCCCGTTGCGCATCCTCAAGTCTCTCTGAGTGTAACACCGAACTGTGGAAACTCCGGCTCTGTTTTGCATTCCGTGAAATATGCCGAGAAAGCACGGGATTCTTGAGCGTACCAGCTTTTCCCAAGCCATACATCACAGAGCGTTGCAGGTCATGAGGCCCACAAACCTGCAAAGGATAAGCTACGGTTTTTATTTATTGGATCGGAACCGAAGTACACGTACATAAATAAAATAGATGATATCACACATACGCGCACATATGTTCAAACCCTCGATCAATTAGCACTAGCAGGGACCTCACAAAACAAAAGGCGCACATGAAATGAGAAAAAGGACGAAGTGGGGTAAGTAGTACGGACCCTCATCTTCCTCTTCAAGATCTTTAGGGCCTTCTTGTTGTTGGATGCACCATCCAAGGTTGGTAGGGTGATGCTGTCCAAGCAGAGCTTACGCAATAATAGCATGGCGACCAAATTCCGGGCAAGAGCAGGGCCAGTGTGGCGGTTCTCTGGAAATCGGTGGAAATCGATAAGAGGGCACACATCCAAGAAAAACCCTTCGTGTTCAACGATCATGGACAACCGAGAGCAAGAATATGCCATCTTGTTGTCGCGTGGACTCCAAATGTCGCTCTGCAACCCAGCAAAAGGATCGTCGAGTTCTTTTTGGGTCTTGAGGATGATGGCGTCAAGCAATTCCAACATTAATCCAAGAATGACGAAAACCAGTTTCTCAGATGTGTCGCGAGAGCACGGAACATATCGTTTGTCTAGTCCAGCAGTGTACGCCCGAAAGTGCTTGCTCCGACTGGTGTGAAAGTGCTGCAAATCTAGAATAACATGCTCGACATAGCGAACGTGGTGTAGAAGGGCTTCTTCGAAAGTATACAACTCAGTAATGCTACCATCTTCTTCTACACGCACTTTGCTATGGGTAGAGGAAATGCGTGCGGCTTGGTGTTCAGCTTTGTGCGTACGCTTCAAGTGTTTGAACAAACCACCAGTGGATCCTGAAAAGACCTTAAAGATGCGCGTGGAATCGCACAATGTACATTTCCACAGACTCACTTTAACCACCTTGCCTTTATTATCACCGCTGGCAATGGTATGCTTTTCATCAGGACAAGCACGCACGAAATGTTGGTACACCGGTGCTCTTCCAGCAGTGGGCTCAACGGTAGCAGATGCTTGCGTGTTGATGGCTTCTGATACTCTCGTGGCGTCTGGAATAAATGGCAGCTCAGCGTCGCGATCATCCTTGTATGTATCGTGCCGGAAGCGGTTCCACTGATCGAGTCGGATCCAATAGCCTTCGTGATCAGGGTTCTCAGCAACATCCTCGACCACCTGCACAAACGAAGTAAGCATGCGCAACCAACATGTCAACAACAACGAGGGCGGGAGTTCAGACCACACACGCACGCACCAACGCCGGCAATTGCGTTTTACGTAGGCGGGTACGCTGCAGGCGAACGAATTGTGCAACGAACGAACGACCCGGAACGAATATAGAACACTCATACCTGAAAGCGCAAAGCCTCAGTCTTCGATGCGTTGCGCCCGGTGCCAAATTGCCGAACCTCAGCATTCTCTACTGCGATACACCTAAATAAGTGGCTCTTTTCCGCTGTTGTCATGTCTGCTGAATTGAACCATCTACCTGGAATGTTCACTTCGACTGCCAGCTCGACCTGTTGAGGACCAGGGTACTTCTTAACTATCTCGCATGCCAGCGAGCTTTGTACACTTCGTGTGGCCCCGCCCGGCCTTGGTGCATTGGCGCCTGGAACGGCAACTGCACGTCGCATTATTCTCTATTATGAATTATTACTATTAGGGGAGAGAGAGACAGTACTGTGCTGTGACTGTCTAAGTTGGGGGTGCGAGAATGAATAAAATGCGCTGCCACTGCGCACTGGGCCTCTCGTCTGCTCTCGTCTCGTCTGCGAGCTGTGACTAGTGTAGGCCGCCGGCGATCCGACGGATCACGGAGACGGATCCAGCAAATTGCAGAATTTCACGGAGACGGATTTCAACGGAGCCTCAACAGCTTGCGCCTCCGACGGGCACGGATGCGCTCGGAGCCTGAGATTTTCCAGAATCCACGGAGACGGATTGACGCGGAGCCTCGATTCTAAAAGATCCGGCAGAGACGGACTTCAACGGAGCCTGCGAATTTTCAAGATCCGTCGGTGACGGATGGGGCCGGAGCCTGAGCAAATTAGCGATCCGTTCAACGGGTACGGGTCGGACCCGGACCCGTTGTCGGCACTGTATAT
>LGRX02021406.1:0-15344 GCA_001247695.2 Cymbomonas tetramitiformis
CCGTCCAGTAATCAGGATGCTGGACGGTTCTTGTGAGGGGGGGTAATGGGCGTGAGTCGAGCCAGCCATCTCGACTCACGCCCAGCAGAGACGCATACACCACTGCACAGCATATTACATACATCGCATACACATATGCAACATATTTTGAGCATCTCACAGTGCGCTGTTACATGTAGCGGAAACGCGGATGGCAACCGCATCCGCATTTCCGTGCCCCGTAAGTCACTATGCAGCAGCTGTTGTTTTCGGTACACTGACCGATACCGAACACGACATAACTTTGCATACGCATTCTAATTAGTGTTAGGAACAACATATTTTTTGCGCGAGCAACATCCGTCCAGTAATCAGGATGCTGGACGGTTCTTGTGAGGGGGGGTAATGGGCGTGAGTCGAGCCAGCCATCTCGACTCACGCCCAGCAGAGACGCATACACCACTGCACAGCATATTACATACATCGCATACACATATGCAACATATTTTGAGCATCTCACAGTGCGCTGTTACATGTAGCGGAAACGCGGATGGCAACCGCATCCGCATTTCCTACCGGTGTATTGCGTGGATATAAGGCAATGGCTGAATTTATTTTTGGGTTCGAAGATAACTTCAAACCCAAAAAAGAAATCAGCCTAAGACCCATCCAAACTTCAACAAAACACACGATGCACGGCAGTGAAGTTAAAAAAGTGTGAATGAGGTGAGTCCGATGTGGTTGGGGTTGAGCCCAAGCAAGGTTGGCATACACCAACCTCGACTTCCACACCTCAAGAGGTCGCGAATTAGCCACAAACTCATAAAAATGAAACAGCCGATGCCTTATCCTAAGTCGTTGCTCCTCAAACTTTGCGTACATATTCAAGGTGAATAAATGGACAAGTGACCACGAGTCCGATGTGGTTGGGTTTAATCCCAAGCTAGGTTGCCCTAGACTTCCACATCTCAAAAGAACGCGTCCCTCCTCGGCATCCATCGGAATACCTGCGACACACACTGCGCACACCCAATATCGTGAGCTTAAAGATCAACATTAACAAACTGAAAAATAAAAAACAGTCGAGCATTCAAACAATCCCTGCGCATATTTACAACAGTCACAGCACCGGCCGCCCCACAAGGCGAAGGAACGTTGAGAAAATTGTGAGCTCTAATAAGTGTTGGTGCGCAGCAATTACTGTAGTTGCTTCCTCAGAAAGTCAACGCATGCGATACTTGTGTCATAACGTAACCGAAGACTGCAAGGTACACGAGTTCTAGAGCTCTCGATCTGTTCGATGTGACTCAACCCAGTCGCGCGGTCGTCAGCGCGAAACAGTGTCACTGGATTCCCTTAAATGCGACCTTGGGGTGCACGTAGTCATACCCATTCCAAAACGAACACTGCTTTGTGTCACGCTTTTCGAGCGTCACGCTTTTCGAGCGTGACGCTTTTCGAGCGTCACGCTTTTCGAGCGTCACGCGTTACACCCACTCAATTTAACCCCTGTTACGCACTTTAGCGTCGTAGATGAAAACTGCGAAACGATTCGTGTGTCGTGGATAAGTATGTGTCGCACGCGGCAGTATATAATTTGATATTTAGAATATTCAATACAAAGCCTCTGAATATTTAATTGGTCAATATAATTATAATATATATATTTTTAATTTTATTGGAATTGCACAGTGTCACGACTGTTGATTAATGATTATAAATATAACTTAGCTGTATAACTTAACACTGTAGTATTATTTTTAATATGACTTATTTAATTTTAAAAAGGGACGAAGACTTAATTGACGGTATAAATATTTGGATGTGGTCGACTGGACATTGACACATAAGACGTTAGACGTATGACATGACATGACATGAGACGCAGTCTGTCAAGCGTAAAGCTTCGAGAATGAAAGTTGATGACAATGAAATGAACGTCAGCTGTACAGTACTGTATGGGCTGGCCGAGCCCGTATCGCGATGAAAATCAAGCTGCTTCCACATTTTTTTGGGGGGTGGGGACTCCCCAGGGTGGCTGACCCGTAGAATCGACCATGAACGTTTTGTATGGTGGCCGAACTCCGATGGAAAGCAAGCTTCTCACATTTTTGGGGGTGTGTGGGGAAACCCTCCTCCCCACAGGGGTGGCCGTGACCCGTAGGGGAATCGACGGCTTATTATTTATTAAATTTCGATATTGCATTCGATATCTTAATGACCTGTAGTAAATAGATATAACATTTTAGTTTTACTGGCTGCATTGCCAACCCTCAAATCTCACCGGAGTATTTTCTTAATAAAGTAACCTTAATTTCCAAATCCTAGCCTTGACATTAACGATATTCCCATTGGTGAATGCTTCAAATGTCCCAACTATTTATCTTGCTTGTTGTTGTTAATGTGCCCTTAAATTTGAGATTACAACTATACTATTCCTTTATTTGGTACTTTGCTTTAATTAAACACATTACATTCCAATTATGCTTCCAAATTATATTCACCCTGACCTTTATATTAACAGTTGTCGATATGCGGGTTGGACAACATAGCAATATCTTGATTCCATAAGTATCCCAATTAATACCCTTGTGTTCATTGCCGATGCCACTTGCTTTTCTAAACAGTTGTTATCTCTATGACGGTCCGGTTTTTTTCAGCCTTGCGACCCACGTACGCGTAAGACCCGAACCCTGAGAGCCGGCCTGCATTTCGAACCTCCCCACCCTGCCCCCCGCCAACCACCCCAAAAGTATTATTTCGCCACTCTTCTAGTGTGTTGGGACACCTCGCGCGCCGCACGAATCGAAGCGGTTCGCTCGCTACGCCCTGCTCCGTCAGCGCAACCATGCTCGGGCCACACCCCCTCCAATGCCCCCACCTACCACGGTCTACATCAACAACCTTTTGCACTAGAATTAGAGGTGTGTCGAGCCTCCATGTGGCAAGGCGCGGTAGTCCCACATCCCACCTGATGTAATAATAATAATAATAATAATAAAACATTTACGCTAGCAGAAGGGACAAAGTCCTGAGAGTGCGGTAACCCTGCAAAGCAGGCTAGTGAAAACACTAGGGGCTACTCCCTCTACTATAGCGCGCCCACAAAGGGGCTCAACCCACTTTTCAGCAGGGTGACATCTAGAGAAAAAGCAAGGTGCTAAGCAAAAAACTCTAGAAGGTGGAGAAGCAGCCATGGCCGGGTGAGTGGAGGGGTGGCTGAATCTGAGCGGTGGGGAGGGAAGTCGAAGAATTAAGGGGGTATTTGGAGACGTTGAGGAAGGGGGTCAAGGTGGGCGGGGAGAGGGGGTGGTGGGGAGGGGAGAGGGGCCTCCCCTAGGGGACGGGGAACCACCTTATATTGCAAGACTTTTGAAAATTACTGCAAAAGAGTTTGAAGAAAGTCGTTTGATTGCTGCACAGCTTCTGTTTCTGTCATGGTCTCACTGCTCGAGATGTCAACTGTATGCGGGTCAGTGTTTAAGGTGGTGGGGGTGTTTAACAGAAACACGTCTCGCCTATTTCTGGTGTGTTGCCTACAGATTCTTGAAAGTTTTTTAAGGAGAGGTTTAATCTTGCCACGGGGAACACCTATCGTGTTGAGGACAGTACCGAAAAGAGGAGGGAGGTACCCCATGAGTGTAAGTGCTTTGGGCCATTTCACGGTGCTAATGAAGGGCTTAGAAGCTACGTTGGTGATTGTCGTGTCATGGTGACCGCCATAATAATGCTCAGCACCATTCTGATGATAGGGGGGGTCTTGAGTGGGCCATGGGCACAACGAAGAAGGGAGTACGTTGTCCCTTTCGTTCAGAACTTCATTCCAAATATCAGGGCTAACTCCAGTGTATTCTAGTCTCCTCTCCGTGACTCTGGACTTAGGGAGGACATTGAGGAACCATCTAGCAATCTTTTTCTGTGTAGGCCTCCAGTCAAAGGCTGGCTGAGTATCGCTGGGTGCACTGTCTATAGCTATGATAACGACATCCGAGAAATCATCCTTATAGCATCCGCCACCTGGGAGAACGTAGGGGTCATCACCCGTCCAATAACCATGTGGGATAAATGGAATAGTGTTATGCGGGAATCTGAAAACAAGTTTAAATCCTTTATCAAACCATCTTTTTTGGTTTTTGGGAGACAGTGGAAGAATCCATGTTCCTGAAAATCCGGGTACAGTGTTGGCCGCTTTATGTCCCATTTCCAAGGTAGTCATAACCGCCGAAGATTTGCCCTTATCCTTTCCATCAAAGGGGGGATTTCCGTAAACTATTCTGCCAATGCCTGTTAACGGGTCCACGTGGGCATCCCAAGCGAGGCCATCAAAACCGATTTTCCCATGATAACAGAAGGGCCTGAGGGCTTTTTTCATTCTAGTGGTGGGTATGCATCTTCTCGAGTAAATTCTAGGGTGGGCATTTAGTGGGTTGGAGAAAAGTTCACAGCCGTTTTTGTCAAGGTTTCTGTCATCCACCAAAATATCTAAGAGGCTTCTTCTTATTGCATAGCAGTTTTTAGGGTCTCCCGATTCAAACTTACATGCATTGAGGGCTTCATGGATATCGTGTGCCCTATTCGAGTACTCCGCAAGTGAGCATGGGACTGCTTTGTTGGAAAGGCGGTGCCAAGCCAAAAGTTTCCAAAACTCTTTCTTTTGAACATATTGAAGTTCGGGATATTTAATTGTTCCCTTAACATGGTCCACTTCAGGCTTTGCGGTCACAGCAATGGTATTCTTTTTTGAACTTGATGGACGGTACATGCTAGCTTCCGGGAGAGCGTGTAAGTATAATTCCTCATTCATTTCTTGTCTTAGGTCAGCAAGTGGGAAAAGTTTCGATGGTTGTGTTCTGATGTATGTGGTACCCTTTCCAGGGTTTAGTAGTTTAGGTTTTTCTGAGATTTCTTCAGCGATGATTTTCCTTAGTTCGATATCTTGGGTTGTTCTAAGATTATATAAACTATCATTATGCCCTGGGCATTCAAGTTGGATGTGTTCGAAGGTGCATTTTGTATTCTGTTGGCAGTAGGGGCAGTTTTCGGACCCGATTTTCCCCAGTTTAAATAAGCGTGCAGGAGAGGCTTGAAGACCCAGGAGTTCTCTACTTCTAGAAGCGGTGAAAGCTTTAGGCGTCATTTTGGAAATATCTTTGGTGGGGGCGGTGTTATTCTCGTTGAGCATTCTCAGATGCTTCCCTTGGGACTGTAGGGTTCTCCAATTATGATAGTGTGAGAGTCGTTGAATTCTTCTGATGTGACTACGTATATCGCCTAAAATAGGGACCTCAAAAAAGAATAATGAGAAGGGTAGTTCCTCGGCAGGGTCGTAGCGGGAGATGTCAAAACAGCCCCCTCTGAATGAGGCTCTTTTAGCAGTACGGTCCACTCTGTCGTGGACTTTGTCATTATTGTGACCCCTAATCCATTTAAGGATGATTTTACTGTGGTCTCCTTCACTGTAGAAGCCAAGTTCTTCTAGCAGTAGGCGAACAGCCTGCACATCTCTGCGATTAGCTTCACGTAGTTTGTCCCGAGCACTCATGGACCTGCCATCCTTTGTTACCGCAGATATTGCTGCCATAGAGTCAATGGCATGTACCATTGGAGTAATAGATTTGAGGAGTTTATCTTTTTGTTCTGTGAGTAGAAATCGCAGTCCCGCAATTTCAGCAGATGTGCTACTCGGGTTTTGGATATCCTCCTTGATAAGGAGCCCCTGTGCGGAGAAAGTTCTTGAGGGGGGGATATTCATCTTCCGTACAAGTGGCATCCCGTTGTCAAAGTTTTTTATAGCATATGCTGCCCCACTGCATGCTGTTTTCTTTCCAGCAAAAAGGGAACCATCGCTTGCCATATCATAGTCTTCCATTTGTTTGCTCTTTTCGGCGTTGGAGGTGGATTCTTCTTCCGAGTCGCTGGGGCAGCTGTATTCACTTTCTTCCTCCGCAGTTTTGTTTTTCATTCTGGCAATAATGGTTTCATACTGTCTGTCTGAGATGTAATCATAGTGTGAGTTGATATCACTAACTGTAGCAAGGACAGAAGAGGGCGGGTCCATATGGTCATTATATTCAAAAATAGAACCTGCTGGAATTAGGATGCAACCGTCATTGGTGATACTATATTCAAAGTCGTATTGAAGACTGTTGGTACCTTTGATTCTGACAAAGACATTAGGGTTTATGGCATTGTTACTGTATTCTGTATATTGTATTGACATGGCCTCTAAGTCAATATTGGTAATGTGAATAAGAGAGATGGAATTTCGGTCACCATTCCCTTTCCAATGAAATTCACCCGTGTCGGGGGGTACTATGTTGTCTCTATATTGTTTTTTGACATATCTAGCCTGTGGGTCCAAATCTACGGGGTTTTGAAGCATTTCCTTTTCGATTTCGGTTAGCCATCCAGGGGGTCTACTGCCATTCAGCCTGAAAAAACATTTACTTTCTTGCCAGTTTTTTAACATTCCACCGCAAGGAGTTAGAAAGGAACCTGTGTGCTTGAGGTTGTATTTTTGTATTGCGGAGGTAACATTCCTCGACATGTAGAGTTGTCTGGGAAGGGTGGTGATTAATGTATTTTCACCCGCTTCATTTTCAGGGTAATTTTTAGAGTCAATAGCGTATCCAAGTTTTGCCATAATGTGACCTGTACGCCTAAACCAGTTAAAACGTTTGTCTTTAGTATGGCTGTAGGTTGCATAGTGCGATAAGGGGAAACCCGATATAACATTTTTACCCATTTCGTTGTTCATGTTTTGAATTATTATTTTAAGCCATAGATTGCTATTTCTACGGTATAGTGAGATGAGGTGGGGATCAGTGATACGGTCCGTGTGGTTGTGTTGCCAATATTCGTGTTCATCCGCAGAACACAGGGTGTTCATAGTTTCGGTGATACACGACGCGGTTACAACATCAAAGACACTATCAATACCGTACCCGCCTTGGCAGACTGCTGTCCAGATTATTTGGTGATTGGTGTCAACTGGGCAGCCCAAATATTTAATTATAAACGAAGCTATCATTTTGTCTAATTCAATTGCGACATTCTTTGAGGAGTTGGCAATTGCTGAGGTAACTTTAAGGGGGTATGCCATCCTCGGAACTACAACCGCATTTATAACATATCTTAGCTGGTGTAGAGTCATGTGTTGCAGTTGGATGGATGTGAGAGTAGATTTAAGTCTGTCGATAAGGATTTCCGCCTGTTTGTCCCATTCCCCATTTAGTGCAAACCATACTCCGAGATATCTGTTTACCTCTTTGCTGTTGGAGAAATCGAGGAATTCTGGTGACTCAGGGGGTATCCATTTCGAATCAATGGAAGGACTTGGGTCATTTGTATTGGGCTCCAGGTGACCCCCTGAGATGAGTAAATCATCGGACGGGTCATATCGCGTTACTGTTTTGCCCTGAGGTTTAATGCGCTTTCTGTAAGAGTATTTGGATTTCTTAACATTGATGGGAATACCAATGAAGCTCATAAATTCATTAACTACACCTAGCATGTCTTGAACTTCGTCTTTAGTTTTCCCCACGAGAATGATGTCATCACAAAAGAACCGTGCGAAGATATTTAAAGTGGTGTCCTTTTCTAATAGGTTTTGGGAGGGAGGAATAACATTATTTCCTGGTTTGTCTGGTCTATGGCGTTCCGAGTTCAGTTCATATCCATATGTGGATCCTGTCGGGTTTACACCGTTTGCTCTTTTTGCTAACCAAATTGCCAGAATGTCCATAATGGCTACAAACCTAAGTGGGCTCAAAACTTCTCCCTGAGGGACTCCACATTCTAGGGACCATTCATCCGTGAGGCCTTCTTCAGTGAGTACCATTCTAGAAGCATCATTGGTAATGTCTGAGATGATGTTGATTATTTGTGATGGGAGTCCCAGCTTTCTCAGCGCTAAATTGCTCATCCAGAATTCAGCTCTGTCAAATGCTTGTTTGAGGTCCAGGTAAACTACGTGAAGGTCTTTGTCGTATCTATTGGCATCCGAAATTACTTCATTCAGAATTTGAAGTGAGTCATCTATGTTTTTATTCGGAAGAAACGCATCTTGAATGGGAAAGAGAATGGGGTGAGTGTTAAGAATTGTTTTGAGACGGTTAGCAATTATTGTGTTAAATAGTTTAAGACCCGTTTCCAACATTGTGAGGGGTCTAGAGTTATCTATTGTACATGGTGCAGAGGGATTTTTAGGGATTGGAAGGATGACTCCAGATTTTGCACTCTTTGGAAATTTCCCAGTTATAAGGATGTGGTTAAAAAGTGAGACAGTAACCTCTTGAAAATTTTCTGGGCCCTTGATCCACTGCGAGTATCTCATTCCTGAGGGTCCTGGTGCTGAGGAGATACCACAGTCCGAGTATGCTTGTTGGAGTTCTTTGTGCGTGATTTCTGTCAGTAGTCTAGCAGCGGCCGTATCGGGGATTTTGGGGCTGTCCTTTAGAATGTCAGTGAGCCACTGTGGGAGTTCATCTGGCTCATTCGGGTTAGTAGAAAATAGTTTTTATTTTTGTATTCATCTAGTGTTGTGTTTAGTCTTTCTGTCTTTATCTCAGGTATCTTTCCATCACTACCTGGGGTAGCGGCTGCACCTTTTTCAGTAGGTTTCATCTTTCCCATGACTGTGTCTAGAAACCTCGAAAGGTTAGTTGAGAAAAGATGCTGCAGGGCTTCCTTTTCTCGGAGATTGCGTCGTTCAATGTCGGTGTCTCTGCTTTTCTGAAAAGCATTTCTGATTATTACATAATTTTCATGCAAACGTGATCCCCATGTGGCTGCCGTTTCATTGTGTTTGGGTTTGAGCGAGGCAAAAGGTAGCGTGCGGGCAGCCTTTTTGGCTTGCTTAGGAATGTTGCTTGCATGAGTTCTCGTGTCCAAATATTTGATGATGCGGCGTACTGTGTTTAGCCATTTGTATATATAGTTAGATACTGCTGATGGTTTTTCAGACCTCCCAGCTATGTTCAGATTCTTGGTGCCAAAGGCGTCACTTGCCGCCTGATGTGCCAATTTGTGCAGGGTATCCCATGTCGCGTCAGGGTGCATTTCCTTGAGGCCAGTGCCGCCGTTTCTAGTTGCTTCCGATCCATTTTCCATTTCGAGTGTGTTATGTAGTCTTTCAGTGTAAGACACCCAGCCTGTAGCGTATTGGAATAAATGGGCGGTGCAATCTATTTTTTCCGAATGCATCTCAGATCCGTACAGGTTCCAGAATTTTGCAGGCATATGGGGTTGTAGGAGAATATTCCAGCTGGTCATGTGCTCATCTGTGTTTGATTTCGTGATTTTCTTAACTTCCAGTGAGCTGAATGACAGGTGTCGTTTGAGATAGGCATTAACATCTTTCTTATTTAAAAGGTGAGGCGAACCTATATGCCAGATGTTATCTTTGTCGTTATGGCCTAAGTTGAGACCACCTTCCGGCATCCCCTTTCCTCTAGAGAGTAGGTGAGCTGCATGCCATGGGCTATTAAGGTGAATCCACCATTCCTTGGGTTTGTTGTGCCATTTTAGACATTGTTCTATATTGTCTGCCTCTTTATTTTTAGCTATGAGCTTACTCACTGTAATGGGGCTGCCGTCGATATTATCCCGTTTAAGATCAAGATCAGTGGTGTCACCCTTAATGGTGCTGATAGCGGTTCTAGCTTTGTTTTTATTGATGCACGCGTGCACAAGTTCGTTTGTGCTGTATCCGTTTGCTTCGAGAAGTCCTACAATATCTTTCCTGTTTATTTTCCTTTTTGTACCCTGATTTTTGTTTGTCATTCTAATTGGGTACCCTGGGTACTCATCATGTGTGGTTTCCTTGGCACCATTAAATCTAGGTGTTGGCAAAGTTGTATCGGTGGAAATCTGCGGTTTGGTGTCGATTTTAGGGAGCTTAAATTCAGCCCATACTATCCCGTGGTCGGAGATGATATAAGGGTTTTCCTCCGTCCATCCTGTTTTAACGGTCATTTCTGCCATAGCTGTGTTGGCCATGATATGGGTGAGTTTTGCTTTTGAGTTTTTGGATATGACATGTGTGAAAATTTCCGTGTTTGGATTTCGGTCCATTATCAGTTCATTGAGTGAGCATCTGTCATTGTTGAAATAGGTTAAAAGATGCTTATTCTTTTCGACATGTTCTTGATACGACATGTAATTTCCACCTGACACCCGCTGATTTGGGGTAATGGTGCAGTTTTTGTCACCTATCTCTACGTAGGCCTTTTTTGGATTATTTCCTGCCCTACCTGCCCAGTCAGTAAGTGTGTCATATAATTCAACTTGTTCCTCTACTAGTGTAGCATCATTCATATAACCGCTGGCTATGTAGAGCTCAAAGCCATTATTTCCTGAAAATTTGGTCATTACTGCTCTCTTTGCATCTCCATCGATTGTGGTGACCGAGGTGGATAGTGGCAAACTCTTCGGATTCCATAGGATCATGGAACCAATGGAAGCTCTCTCATTTACATGAGACGTGCGAAATTGGATTCCTTTTTGTGTCATTAGGGTTTTGATTAATGCAAGGTTTTCAGTATTTACCTTGGTTTCTGATATACATATTATATCAGCCCGTCCGTCGATTAAAAGATTGCAGATTGTTTCTAACTTGATTAAACTGTCTTTATCTTCTTTGTGGTGTCGGAGGCCTCTCATATTCATACCCATTATAATCAAATTGTTAGAGTGTTGTGCTAGTTGTAGTTTAGTGAGTCGGTCTATTTCTTCTGACTGTCTCATGGCGTTTTTGTGTTTTGCTTTTTGTAGTATGCATCTGCCATCTGCGTCATAAATGTTCTCGATATCAAAGATTTTGTTTGTGCATTTGGTTTTACGGATTATTCTCTTTTGTTTATGAGAGTGTTTCCTGCGGTATCCATATGTGTGGGGTTCACAGGAAGGCCCTCCTTTGCCTGAGATGAGGTGATTATAAGCAGTGTGAATGGATTTACAGTCTTTGTGCTCAGAATTTGGCTTTGTTGGATGTGCATCAATTTTCGGAAGGTGAGTTCTCAGTGATTGTCGTATGGTCGAAATGGCTTTGTTATTTTCGTGTTTGATTATCCTGGCTTCTCTGCCCGTTTGTGGTAGAATTCTAATGTTTAGGTTTTCAAGTTCGTATAGTAGGTCTCTGTTCAATTGTGCTGCTGAGAAGAATTTAGTGTTGTGCAGGATGTGACTGACTTTGTGGGCTAGTGTAAAATTGAAAACCCCCATGTTATTCGGGTGTACTCCCAGTTTCAAGGTTATGCGGTGCACCCTCAGGTCTTGAGGAAAAAGTGTGGAAATGTCTTTCTGGTGTTTATTGTTAGGGATATCAAACTCACAGTGAATAATCTGTCTTTCTGGAATAATGTGGACTGCAGTTGACCATATGTCCTTAGCCACAAGAAGATGAATTTGAATGTTGGTGTTATCCGTGTTCGAGGTGTGATGATATTTCCTATGCGATTCGATGGCTTCTGAAACTATTGTTTCATTAGTGGTGTGTGTCTTCCATTTCAGTCTGAAAGTTTCTATCAGAGTTTCTATCTGCTTTTTGGTTGTGGCACCTCTGCGTGTGAGGATGTGGTGGGGAGCTAAGGTCATATTAGGGCCGCTGATTGCGGCGTCATTTCCAGCGTGCTCCAAGTGTTTGAGCTCCAGTGTGTTACGGGCATTCTTTACCTGCAGCCCTATTTCTTCCCTCATTTCTAATCGGTATTTATGTATTTCCTTTTGCATCGTTTTGTTGCCATACTCCCCAATATATAAATCAGATTTTAGGTACTCGAAAAATGAGGTCTGGTGCAAGCCTCTGTTCCATTGTGCCCATCTGAAGGCGGTTTTTGCTACCCATGTGCCACAGTTGTATGTATCTGTTTGAAATGTTTCCTTGCTAGTGGTAGTTGTGAATTCATTATATTCTGTAATGGTTATGAAATTTTTTAACCAGGTTTTGAGTGCTGCCTCAATCATATTAATGGTTTCTCTTTCAGCTTTATCTCCAAAGGGATCATATATGTAAGCTTCTATTTTCCCAGGTGATGATGAGCGAATCATTATGAGACGCCAATGTATATTGTCACACACGCCTATTTGTGTGTGGCCATATTTCTTGAGTCTGCTATTAATGAGTTGTGTGAGTTTTTGGTCCTCCCCTGTCATCTTCAGCATCATGTCTGTAAGGTCCATAGGGGCTATGGTACTCGGGTCCCGTATTTTCATTGCATCACCAACATGAGTTGCATTTAACCACCCCTTTTCTGAAAGGAGTGATTCCGTGGCCATTGTGGTTTCAACTACTGCGTTATCTTCGGTGCTTGCTCCACCGCTTAACAGCTGCTCGGGTTCCGAAATATTATATTGTTTAGTATCGTTATCCTTCTTGTGGTGGGTTTTATATTTCATTATCCTTGGAGGTAAATTCATTTTGGGTTTCTTTGCAGTTTGAGTCCATGTTCTCTCCCAAAGCCATGCCGTTTTGGGGTTTTGAATCATGTATTTCAAGGCGCTCTTACTTATCCCTTTGCAGGCCTTAGGTCTCTTGTGGGCTAGGTGTATTATGACTCTGGGTCCCGGGAAATATTTTTTAGGGTTCAACTTCATTCTGCTGAGTTCCGCCATTATATGAAGAAGCATGATAGTGGGCCCGTAAGTGGTTGTTTGCATTTCCGCTCGTGTTTTAATAATATTTTCCTCACATCTCAAGAGGTGTCTCATTATGTAATATGTCATAATTATGCTGCCGCTTATAGCTTTATCTATTTTTATTTCCATTTAAAATATATTTCGAACCATGCTGGGCTTACTATAAGATACATATATTGTGTTGAGTTAACAGCCCTTTCGGTCCATACCAATTTGAAGGTATACTTTTTTAAGTTTTTCTTCCACCGCGTTAGATTTGCAATATATCGCCGCATTATTTCCGAGCTCCGTATTAGTTTATCTGTAGCCCGCTTGACTCCATTCCGTGTGTCTTTTGCAAGACCAGTATGCACCTTGCTTCCCCCATTCCCGTGGCTTCTAATCATTATTGTGCTCTCCGTGTTACGCGTTACACCCACTTGTTGCCTCCCCTCAGCTACCATATCGTTTATTTGGGCATTCCTCTTTCGCACATGGCTTCGTATATGTCCTCGGGTCCCTTCCTTGAAATTTTTTGGTTCTAGGCTCTTTTTTGCAAAATTTCGATTTTTAACGAATTGTGCCTCATGCAATTCGCTTCCGTTCCAAGGTTGTCCGTTTTCCTTTATTTTTTCCCTACTATCCCTAATTGTCATATATAAGCATTGTGTGGAATATTTTCGCCCAATTTTACTCCTACGCACCTCTACCCGTCCCATATTCCCTAGGTGTCGACCCGAGTGGTTAGGGTTTCTCATTATTTTGGTGCTTATAGCCGCCTTTTCCCCTAAAATCATGTGTTCGTGCCCCCGGGTCTCTCGTAAAATAATTTTATCATTTCTATTACGGTGTATTGCATTCAGTTCTAAGTTGTTTAAACACCAAGCTAAGTTTGCCGCGGCCCGCTTCAGGTTAGCAGCAAACCGCTTCGGAAAGTATATAGGTTTATTTAAGTTATTAGTTAACCGCTTGTTTATTATTAAGTTATTAGCAAGCCAGAGCGTGTCTGTTGTAGGCCGTATTAAGTTATCTGCGTGCGGTGTTTGGTTTTCTTCGGTCCAAGCATACTGCCGTATTAAACTAGCAAATATGTGAGTTGAGTTTTCCGGGATATGTGTTAAGTTATCAGTCGGACATAATAAGCTGAAAGACTGTTTTGTTGAGTTATCAGACTTCCTTGTTTGGTATGCAGGCTTGAATATTGAGTTGACAAACTTTTGTATGGTGTTATTATTCTGTTGTGTTAAGTTCATTAACCGTTGGAATAAGTTATCCGACTGCCGTGTTAAGTTACCATACTTTTGTGTTAAGGTAACATATTGTTGTCTAAAGTTATCAGACTGCCGTGCTCGGTTAAAAACAGGAGTGCAGTTTGTCCTGACTGACTGTTTTGTTGGACAATTTAAGTTACATATATTGTTGTCATAACAAGTTAAGTTAGCAGACTGTTGAGTGGGGTTTGCAAGTGAATAAATTTGGTCCACAGCCTGTTTTGTTGAGTCATTTAACACCCTACAGGTGCATAGTAAGTAAGTATTAACACACAGTTGTGCCAAGGGGTCAGGGTTGAACTGTATGCGGTAAGCACTGAGACTTGAGAGGATTACAAGGCTGCGTGAGAGTGTTGTCAGTTCAGCTATAAAGCCGTAAGCCGCGGGGCTGCAGGTGTGTAGATTCCTAACATAAAAGTAAAGTCTACTCAAAGTCAGCGGTGGAGGATTGCCGTCACTTTGCCCGTGTTTCTGTTGTGTGAATCCCAGAGTGAATTGCAGATTGGCGGTACCTGAAATGAGGTTAGCAGCCAACCCGGACCATAGAGGGTTAAGAATGTGAAAGAGACTTGTGATTGAAGAAAGAAAAGAGCGTTGTGAGGCATATACCTGATTAGTTCTGTCCCATATCTTCGTCTTGTTCAGGCGGGAGCTGGTCAAACTGATTAGCCAATGCCACCGGCTGAGATGTAGCTGCCTCGGTGAGTTCTTTCCTCCTCGATTGGCCCTCGTGCTGCTTACGTGCCGGGCTGCTTGAAGAGGGATCCGCCGATCTTTTTTGCTTGCCTGGGTTGTTTTGTTGAAAGACCGTAATGTGCTCAGAGAACAGGGTTGGTGTGATGTATACAGGTGTGTGAGATCAAGGAACCAACACGGGGATTGACAAGAAACCCAAGACTTATAAGAGAGGTCAGTTGCTTTGAGTTTCTTACCTGTAATGCGACAAGCAGAGCAGGTACAACCAGGCGGGTGGTTGCCGTGGCGGTAACCGCTGTGGGTTTTCCGTGATGCCGGAATCCCGCTCGTGGATTCCGCCTGCTTGGCAGCCGTGCCAGCCTTCGACGTGGGTGTTCTGTTGTTATCTGCAGCAGTTAAGTAGGACCGCTTGGCCATAGCGATCTTGCGGTATTTGGCAGGGCAGTTTCTGGAGCAATGGTTCAGGGCTTCACGTCCTGTGCAGCTCTTGCAGATGTAAGCAGAGCACCTGTTTTCATAGTTAACTGGTAAGAATGTTGAAAGGTAATGGAGATTTTTACTCCGGATTGTCAGACATACAGTGTTAATGACAAGGCAAGAGTAATGAGCAAAGGGATTGACGGACCTGGTTATCCAGATGACTCCAAGCTTTTTGAAGGGGTACTCCAATGGCATAGTGTAGAGTGCGTGCTCAGGATTCTTGTTCTCGATCACAGTTGGCTCAGGGAATCTGCCTAAGGGTTTTTTGAGTGTAG
Organism: Cymbomonas tetramitiformis; assembly: GCA_001247695.2. Classification (NCBI taxonomy): domain Eukaryota; kingdom Viridiplantae; phylum Chlorophyta; class Pyramimonadophyceae; order Pyramimonadales; family Pyramimonadaceae; genus Cymbomonas; species Cymbomonas tetramitiformis. The sequence continues at coordinate 15,317 of LGRX02021406.1, forward strand.
TGAAGAAACGATGTGTCAATTTCTCTCC
>LGRX02021408.1:0-13120 GCA_001247695.2 Cymbomonas tetramitiformis
AGGATTGATCCGTGGACCGTATAAGCTGTGAAGAGGATTGATCCGTGGACCGTATAAGCTCCAGTGGAAGAGTTCTAGGACATGACGAACCATATGCCAGTAGATAACTCTTCACCTGAGACCCTGCCTTTTACACTCGCGCAATGGGGAATACTGACTGGATGCTGGGGGGGGTGGACCTTAGGCGCGCGCTGTGGACAATCAGGTGAGGGCAAAGCCGCAGCCACACCAATCCCCAGCGATGTGATTGCGCCTCGCCGTTGGAAATTGTCCAACTGGCTCTCGTTCCTGCATATCAGCTGCACACACCGATTGGCCTCAGTCCCCCGGGGGGGGTGTGCTCTTCAACTTGAGCCCTCTGCGTGTGGAAGCTGCGGTGCAGTTGTTGGCACGCTTCCACCTGGAACTTGGGAAGAAAGAATGAACTTGGCAGTCGGGCCACCTTTGGGCGCACCACCCATCCTCATGTGTGGGGATCAGCTTCAACTGTCGGGCTGGCCCTCCATTTGTAAAATATTCTGGCACATCATGCAGTCTGCCTTTTGCAATTGGGGCACGCTGAGGGCGTCCCATGCAGTGTGCCATATCGCAATTGGGGCACGCTGAGGGCTTCCCATGCAGTGTGCCATATCGCAAGTGCAGCACGCTGAGGGCGTCCCATGCAGTGTGCCATATCGCAATTGGGGCAAGCTGAGGGCGTCCCATGCAGTGTGCCATACGCAAGTGGGGCACGCTGAGGGCGCCCCATGCAGTGTGCCATGTCACAATTGGGGCAAGCTGAGGGCGTCCCATGCAGTGTGCCATATCGCAATTGGGGCACGCTGAGGGCGTCCCATGCATTGTGCCATATCGCAAGTGGGGCACGCTGAGGGCGTCCCATGCATTGTGCCATATCGCAAGTGGGGCACGCTGAGGGCGTCCCATGCAATGTGCCATATCGCAAGTGGGGCACGCTGAGGGCGTCCCATGCAGTGTGCCATATCGCAATTGGGGCACGCTGAGGGCTTCCCATGCATTGTGTCATGCGATGACCAGAGCGGAGTTCTGCTCTTGCCGTCCTCTGGTGCAAAGGGCAGTCAGTTTGAATCGTGCGATCTACCATTATCTCCTAGCACGGACGGTTGTCAGAATTCCATCCGGTTTTGCAGACGGCGCTCAACTGGGTTGAAAGCTTCTTCGTATGTGTGAGGTATCGTGAACCCTAGAATATGCTCCAGTTGCTCACGGCCAGTGCATAAGTTGCATCTTATGGTTTGTGAACCCTAGAATATGCCCCAGTTGCTCACGGCCAGTGCACAAGTTGCATCTTATGGTTTGTGAACCCTAAAATATGCCCCAGTTGCTCAAGGCCAGTGCACAAGTTGCATCTTAGGGTTTGAGAACCCTTAGGGTTTGTGAACCCTAGAATATGCCCCAGTGCACAAGCTGCATCTTAGGAAATCCCTAGGGCTGCCACCACACTTACGAAAGCACGCTGGCAGTGTGTAGCATAATCCTATGATGCATCCTGTACGTGGCCTCTGTACACATTAAACCAAAGATGTTGTCCATCCATGCTCGCCTTTAGGGCTGGCCATCCATGCTCGCCTTTAGGGCTGGCCATCCATGCTCGCCTTTAGGGCTGGCCATCCATGCTCGCCTTTAGGGCTGGCCATCCATGCTCGCCTTTAGGTGCTGCACCTGTAGAAAGTCTCGATGCGTGCATGTTGCTGAGCGTGGTGCTGCACCTGTAGAAAGTCTCGATGCGTGCATGCTGCTGAGCGTGAAAGCACCTGTAGAAAGTCTCTCGTGCGTGAATGCTGCTGGCGTGGTGCTGCACCTGTAGAAAGTCTCGATGCGTGAATGCTGCTGAGCGTGGTGCTGCACCTGTAGAAAGTCTCGGTGCGTGAATGCTGCTGAGCGTGGTGCCGAAGCCCAGCGCTTTATGTGGGTATGCCAAATGTGCCTGGTGTCAGCCGCGAGTCTGTTACGGGAGACCCTTTCAATGCGGCGTGCAGTACTCGCTGGCCGCAAATCCGGTACCACCACGAGTACCGTGTCACAGGTTACCATAGTCCCTCAGCTATGTGGCGAGTACCGTGTGACAGGTTGCCATAGTCCCTCAGCTCTATGACGAGTACCGTGTCACAGGTTGCCATAGTCCTCAGCTATGTGGCGGTACCGTGTCACAGGTTGCCATAGTCCTTCAGCTATCTGGCGAGTACCGTGTCACAGGTTGCCATAGTCCCTCAGCTATGCGCGTACCGTGTCACAGGTTGCCATAGTCCCTCAGCTATGTGGCGAGTACCGTGTCACAGGTTGCCATAGTCCCTCAGCTATGTGGCGAGTGCAGACCCCCCTTTATGGCGTGCGGGGTCTCCAACTGAGCGCCTGCAGCCCCTGCCCCTGCCGCCAAAGCCAAGTGCTTGCTTCTGCACGGCGCCGCGCAGCGTCCCAAATGTGCCCGCATGCCGTCTTCACCCACACTCTCGTCAATCCACATATTTACCTCTTGAAGGGGGACTGAATGGTGTATGGCGAGACGAAAGGAGAGCGCGGCGGAGCGTGGGCGGATGTGTGCACACAGTTGTTCGTGGCATGCTGCAGCCCCTCCCGCAACCCCGAGTCCAGCTACCAGGCTTGGGGGCACTCAACATTGTTTGGGCCTGTACGTACATTCCTCCCTCTGCTCTCTCGCGCTAGGTGCCGCGACATGGGACGAGCGCGCTGGGTGCCGCGACATGGGACGAGCGCGCTGGGTGCCGCGACATGGGACGAGCGCGCTGGGTGCCGCGACATGGGACGAGCGCGCTGGGTGCCGCGACATGGGACGAGCGCGCTGGGTGCCGCGACATGGGACGAGCGCGCTGGGTGCCGCGACATGGGACGAGCGCGCTGGGTGCCGCGACATGGGACGAGCGCGCTGGGTGCCGCGACATGGGACGAGCGCGCTGGGTGCCGCGTGCCGAGCGAGCTGAGCGTCACTCGTCACGAGCACCACTTGCTTTGGAGGAATTTGAAGGGGTCCTCGTGTATCCACGCCAAGGAGATTTCCCGATTGTGCCAGAGCTCGGAGACGGGTTTGTTCTGGGAGAAGCGATTCGCTGTGCAATGTGTTGCTTTGCAGTTTGGAGAGATCATTGCCACATGCGAGCACTCTCCGAGCATCGTCTATGGCACAGCGGACTATGCGCAGATATCGGAGAGGAGGTGATTGGCTGATTTCCCTCTCAATCCTATGAGCTGCTTGCAGTTCGCCCGTTGGTTTGTCGCTTGATGAAGTGATGGGCCGGGTTGGCATTCCCTGGAGTGGTGGATGTGCTGCCCTTCATTGGCTTCATCTCAGATTCCCTGGAGGTGTGGATGTGCTGCCCTTCATTGGCTTCATCTCAGATTCCCTGGAGTGGTGGATGTGCTGCCCTTCATTGGCTTCATCTCAGATTCCCTGGAGTGGTGGATGTGCTGCCCTTCATTGGCTTCATCTCAGATTCCCTGGAGGTGTGGATGTGCTGCCCTTCATTGGCTTCATCTCAGATTCCCTGGAGTGGTGGATGTGCTGCCCTTCATTGGCTTCATCTCAGATTCCCTGGAGTGGTGGATGTGCTGCCCTTCATTGGCTTCATCTCAGATTCCCTGGAGGTGTGGATGTGCTGCCCTTCATTGGCTTCATCTCAGATTCCCTGGAGTGGTGGATGCTGCCCTTCGTGGCTTCATCTCAGATTCCCTGGAGTGGGGGATGTGCTGCCCTTCATTGGCTTCATCTCAGATTCCCTGGAGGTGTGGATGTGCTGCCCTTCATTGGCTTCATCTCAGATTCCCTGGAGTAGTGGATGTGCTGCCCTTCATTGGCTTCATCTCAGATTCCCTGGAGGTGTGGATGTGCTGCCCTTCATTGGCTTCATCTCAGATTCCCTGGAGGTGTGGATGCTGCCCTTCATTGGCTTCATCTCAGATTCCCTGGAGTGGTGGATGTGCTGCCCTTCATTGGCTTCATCTCAGATTCCTGGAGTGGGGGATGTGCTGCCCTTCGTGGCTTCATCTCAGATTCCCTGGAGTGGGGGATGTGCTGCCCTTCATTGGCTTCATCTCAGATTCCCTGGAGTGGTGGATGTACTGCCCTTCATTGGCTTCATCTCAGATTCCCTGGGTGGGGGATGTGCTGCCCTTCATTGGCTTCATCTCAGATTCCTGGAGTGGTGGATGTGCTGCCCTTCATTGGCTTCATCTCAGATTCCCTGGAGTGGTGGATGCGCTGCCCTTCATTGGCTTCATCTCAGATTCCCTGGAGTGGGGGATGTGCTGCCCTTCATTGGCTTCATCTTAGCTGCACGAGAGGTTGTACTGCATGCATGTGTAGGTGATGTCATGCATGTGATATCAGCAGAAGCCTGTGGGGGGTAGGTGACGCCGTCATTCCCATCTATGGGTGGCAGCCCGAATGACACTTCCATGGGATGGGACCACTGTGGTGGCAGATCAAACATGCCACTCGAGAAGCAGCGCCGAGGCGACGTTTATACACTCGTAGATAATAAAGCACTGCCCTGAGTCTTTCATGAACAAAGCTCAGGGATAACATGGGACCAGACAATCACTTCATTCACCCATTTTCTTGTAAATAATTTCCCATGCTATACTATGATATATGTATTAACTGTCCACTCCCAGGTGCGTGTGCTGGGCCTTTCCCTGCGATTTTTGCAAATCGGCGCCTTCGCTCGTAGACTGGCTAGCAACTCCTCCCGGGCCGCACTACGCATCTGCAGGGGGGGATTGAAGGTTTTGGCGCATTCTCCGCCAGATTTACGAGAATTCTCCGGAGGTTTGTGGAGATTGCAACCCTGTTCGCATGGCTACACGGGGTCGAAGGCCGCTCCCATGTGCGAGATCTGAAAAACCTGGCACCATGCTGCCCCGCTGGAGTGGTGCCAGGTTTTGCCCGCTGGAGTGGGCCTTTACTCTGTGAAGTTGAGCGTATAAGACTAGTTCAGTAGCTGTGCAACGGTCTGGGGTCGATGTGTGCGTCCATTGAACGGATCACACGAGAGCGTCTTTGCGTCCACTCCTGGCGTAATCTTTATCAGTGATGCCCGACGTCACTGCAGCCACCCATTCCAAACACTCAACCCATCTTGGCGGGGGTCTTGCTCTGAACACTGTGTGGGTTGGTGCGACAGCTTGTGTGGTTTTCTCTGTTTGACATCTCTGGTGGTGCGCCCCATAGCTAGAAACTCAGGCTCGGGTTGACACAAAGCGAAGCAAAAGCCACTAGGCCCGAGCTTGTTGAGGATGGTTGTACATCACTCCTCCACCTTCTTCAACATTTCTCCTCCAACAGCCTTCCCGACCTGCACTCCCATGACGTCAATAAAGTCCAGCTCCCACTGCGCACCCGGCATCCCATCTGTGAACTAGCTGGCATCCCCCTCAGGTGAGAAAGCTGCTGACTTCATCAGCTGAATGGTAAGGCCAGTTACTGCCACCTCCTCCATATAAATACCATATGCAACCGCCGCTGCAATTGGAGGACCAAAAAGAAAACGCCATCCAAGTAGATAAAAACGATCACATTAGAGTGTCGCTCCTTAACCCTGTCCAGCACTGTCTGCAACGGGGTGGCCAAATAAAGCGGTCCCATGCCCTGCTTTAACTTGATATATTGCATCGTCGACCCATCAGCGCTCCCCGGCCGAAATCCAAGGTCTCCTCGACGCCTCAATCCCATAACAACAGTCTGTCCACGCCCATAGCTTCGGGAAGTCCCGCTCAATTGCCTCAAACACGGCCTCGCGGTGCCTCCGGCTTGGCAAAGACCCATGCCGGGTGCCGGTCCAGGGCTGCCTGAAGCAAGTAGACCCCCAGATCCGCCCCTCCTTTGACTGCCGCCCCAATCTGAGCCGCCCGCAGCCCATCGTGCTCGTCATCATACCGGCGACCACAAAATCGGCTCCTGAAGGCGGTTGTGCCCCGCTTGCATATGACCTTCGTCACAAGCTTCCGGAGAACTTTGACGTTGACGCCAGGGTTGTGCTTCAGCAATGCCACCAACCACGCGCCCGCCAGCCATTTCTGCACCTCCTCAGGGGCACAGCCCGCCGCAAGATGGTTGCGCACCTCCACAAGCGCGTCCCGCACCCCAGAGACATGGTCCGCCCACAAACGCTCCCGGCGCCACGGGAAGCTGCCTGGTCCCGAGGCCTGCGGCACGTTACGCATGACATCATCGACCACCTTACCATCCTAGTGCCTGCTGCTGACGCTCCCGACGGCGATCACCCCGATATCTTTCCTCCTACCCGTCCCCGCTGGATGTAGTTGCTCCAGCTTCTGCAGTTTTTCAAACTGGTATCGTCGCCGGAGCCAGCTTGGCTGATTCCAGCCTTTTTGCTGTCTTTCCCAGCTGCCCCGTCTTCACCAACCGAACCGCATCTCGGAGCACCCGTTCCTCCCCTGCCTCGGCCATCACCCGTTGATCCTCCAGCGCCTCCAAATACAGCCCCTCCCACTCACCGCGCAGGATGTGGATGTTACGCTCCTTCATGATTTTTGCCACAACCTTGTTTATTCCTCTCAGGACCGGTTGAAGCACTTGACGTGGGAGCAATAAGCACAGCTTGTATGCCTCGACGTCCTTCGGATCCACCCGCATCCTCTCAAGTGCAACCATCACACATTTGGTGAACAGCCCCCGCTTACGCTTAGACACCATCGTGGAAGAAAAGTTGCTACCAGCCCATTCGCCCACACTCAAACCCCGTAGCCACGCCCACGTCGCCTCCGACTTTGCCCCCAGCCCCCAAAACTCCACCCAGCCGCACCCCCCCCTCTCCCTGTCTCTTCGTATGTTGTCTCCACCACCGCCTCCGTCCTGGACCGGCACATAGTGCTGCTCATAGGCAGCCACACAGCCCCAGCCCCCACCAGTGCTGACGGAGGCCCATCTCTGCACGGATAAGCCCACAACTTTCCTCGGAGTGGCAAGCTAGTCCTACCGCGATCAGCAAAAGGCTCGATGCATCGGGGTGGCTGCGACGGAAGTGCTCAGTCAGGGCCCACCTGCTTGTAAGGGGCCCCGCCCCGGAACCAAGCACACCGCCCCTTGAGCCGGTTGTTACGCCTGCAATCCTCCCTGGGCCGCGCCTGCCCCCTGAGGCACCCCCCGGCCGTCTCGATGACTCCCTCGCCTCGAAGAGTTGGCTGCACTATGTGTGTGGCTTATCCTTGGACCGATTCCTTTGGCACCATGTAGCCACAGAAGATTGGCTGCACTATGTACCCACACCGGGGATCAAAGGATGCAGCACACACTTCGGGACACTGATCCGGTTTGTCCGGAGCCCTCTAACGACGAACGGGAACCCCTAAGCCTCACTGGGCCACCTGAGCGCCTCTGCAACTGCACTGCCTGCGCACTGCTGCTGTGCCTCTGAAGCCGGTTCACCTCTACCCCCCAAGCTGCCCGAGCCCTCTCCCCTCAACCAAGCCCCCACTTAGAACCACCACTCTGCTCCCTTGCCCACCCCAAAGCCTGCTCTCAAGAGAGCTCGTCCACCCACCCCGCGTTCTGTGTTTCAAAGGGTTGTCCCAAGTGGGTGGGTGGGTGCACGGCATTTGCTGCTGGGGGACCTGCTACTGGTACATGCCTACTACATGTACCTCACGTGTAAGTACGCCGCATGCCTACTGTGTGACTCGCTGGGCAGCAATTTAGGAATAGGGCCGTGTTGTCATCCATGGATGCGTGACCAGGCCCGCCGCAATCGTACACATTTGTTGTTCTCCCTGGGGTGTTGGTCGAGCTAGCTTCAGTCACCGTGCCTTGTGCCAGCCGGTGTGCATACTGGTGGGTATATGGTTGTTCTGCTCTCCGTTTAGTCATCGACTGGCATATGGAAGCCACCAGAGAATGCTGACTCCTGACACTCGGGTCGGAGTACGGCTTGCCACGATTTGATATATAGGCATGTAGCCGCTTCCAGCAACTATAGTGCATCGGAGGCTGCTATGTAGCCACAACAAAGTACTCATTTCCTGCTTCGTGTGCGTGCACAGTGCAATGTTACGGCCCGGCCCTGCTCCCGCCTGTTGCATGCTCAATCCTCATTTAATGTACTGATTCGGCTAACCTCGGTTGGTGTGGCCCGCACCTCTCGGTACACTCCCTGCATGTAAGCTGAGTCGTGTAGATACATTCAGGGCAGCATGCTGCATGCTGGAGCTCCATAGCTCAATTCAGGTGTTTGGGTTCAGGATGCGGTGGGATCTAGTAGGGCGCATATCGTAAGCTTGACTAATAATATGTTATTACCGCCTGACAATGTCAGGTGAGATGGTATGAAGCATGTGACTGTTTGACAGACATTTGCGGTTATGCATGCGGCGAAGAATCCATTATTTAAAGTACCCAATCATGGGACTTACATTATTTAGGCCGAGTGGCCAGTATTGTGTGGTGCAAACACACCCTCGGTGTAAAGAGCATGGCAATCAGTTGCACACTTATTCTGACACAATGCATCTAGCAACACAGGATATTGGATTTGCTTTACAATAGCATGGAACATTGCCCCGATAAAGTCTGGCACGGATTTCAGATGACCTTGCACGATGGTGCAGCCGTCTTTCAACGTCTTTCAAATTCAAACCGTAAGATCGAAGCAAATGTGACAGACAGAGCGTCACATCAGCTGCGCGGTGTTGAGCGAAGATGTTCGGCGGATCTGTATAACACATCGCCGAAAGTTGATTTTGTGACAGCGTAACATCATGGATGGAGGTATGTAGTGAATTTCTCCAAAAGCATTTCTTCCAACTTGATTTGGTCGGCACAAAAGCCTGCCACGCCTTCTCTCAGTTTTTCCACTGCCATGGTGTCCTGAGAGTGCATTCTGTCGAAGGCATCCGGACTGTCAAATGTCATCCGCCCGGGAATCTCTTCGGGCACAGTATTATACAGATGGGTCCACTCAGGATGCAGCTTCACCTCCACTGGAGAGGTGCAGGCTTCAAGCTCGCTCATGAGTACCGGACTTATGGTTATGTTGTCGCAGCCCGCAAGCTCCAAGATTTCGTCCGTGTTTCGGAACGAAGCGGCCATGATGATCGTCTTATACTTGTTTTGCTTGAAGTATTTGTATATGCGTTTTACTGACTGGACTCCGGGATCTTCCCAGCTGGCGAAGGCTCGTCCTTCCTTCTGCACCGTGTGCATTGCCATCGAGCGAGGCCCCAAATCAAACCCGCGGAACTCCCGAGCTCAGCTTAGTGAGATGAGATGGCACTTCACAGTTGTTAGCAAGTGATATTATGTGTGTGCGCGCGTGCATACATACATCGATCCATGCTGCTTTGCATTTGTTTCGAGTAGCGTAGAAGTCGGCGGTATCTTATCACAGCCCCGCCCTGTTCCTGCATGCTTCTCACAGCCACTAGGATGGTGGCGGGCTGGATTTTTTCGGTGGACCGCGCATGCCATTCAGCGTGCATGATGTGGTTTGTGTGGCTGGGTGTGTGTTTTGTGTATGTGCGCTGCTTAGTGACAACCTTGCCCTGTTCCTGCATGCTGCTCTCATCCACGGGGGAGGTGGTCGCTTAGTTTCGGTCATTGCTACTCGCACACATCAGTGTGCGCCAGGGAAGGTATGTGAGCAGCCAGGCACGGCGCGACTGGACGACGCTCCGGCTGCCTAGATATGGAGGTGCCCGCCAGGACCAGGAGGGTGCGGCACTGCTGCGACTCGCACACTGCGTGCTACTAACCCATGTGTCTTCCAATAGTCTCTTCGTCGTGTTTGCCTGACTGCACCACAGTATCGAGGTGGCGGCCTTGCAAAGGAGCGTGCAGCACAGTATCAAGATGGCGGCCTTGCGAAGGACCGTGCAGCGCAACGTCGGAGGAGTGACCGCAGATAGGCAAGTGCTTGGCAGTCAATGTGTGGGTGTGTGCCCACACACACATCCTTGGACCGACTCCTGTGGCACCCCGTAGCCACAGAAGACCGGCTGCACTATGTACCCACGTCGGGGATCAAAGGATTCAGTACACACTTCGGGACACTTATCCGGATTCTCCGGAACTTACGAGTGAAGAATGGGACCCCCTAAGCCTCACTGGTGTGTGGGTGTGGGTGCCGTGTGTGCTGTGTGTGCATGCGCGCATGTCAATGGGTACTGGTTGCCGTCCGCGCTAGGAGAATAAGTGTCCCTTGCTAGGGTACAGTCCGACAGTACTATTAAATGACGTGTGTCTGCGGTATGACATAGTCGCGTTGTGGCAAGCCGGATTCCATACTCGATAGTGGTACAGATTGCTCACGAACACACCCACACACATATGAGCATGTTTATTTTATCCACTGAGGGCTTTGTATGCTGGCCTCGGTAGTTGGTTTGAATTACGCCTCTCCGAAGTTATAATGTTGGTGAATCTCATGCTTACATGCACATACGGTGTGTGGGTGTGTGTTCCTGACCGTGTGTGCGCGCGTGAGTGTAAATTACCTGATAGGCTCATATCAGCATTAAATATCTAATATAGATTTGTGTGTGTCCTAACGGATTGTCATAGCGTATGGGCCTCGAGCATTTCGCAGGCAGTGTATCGGTGCGCACACATTCAGAGGGTAATTAAGCAATGTGCGTACCTGTTTGTGCCAGTCCATGATGCGCCCGACGAATGGCGATATCAAAGACGCTCCGGCGTCTGCTGCTGCGGCCGCTTGAGCGAACGAAAAAATCAGTGTCATGTTTGTGTGGATTCCCTCTTTCTCTAGAATCTTGCAGGCTTGTATACCAGCCCAGGTTGCAGCGAGCTTGATATATATTCTTTCTGGGCCAACGCCTTTGGAAGCATAAAGATCAATTAGTCTGCGCGCCGTCTGGACCATTGCAACTGTATCGTATGACAAGTGAGCGTCGACTTCTGTAGACACCCTCCCGGGTATAATTCGTGTTATTTCAGTCCCGAAACTAACCGCCAGGTCCTCGACCACTCCTGTCATCGGTCGTTCGGATAGCAGATTAGCAAATGGCGCCACTCTTCGGAGAGATTCGCCGACAATTGGTTCATATTCCGACATGGATGCAGCTTTTAAAAGCAAACTTGGATTAGTCGTTGCGTCATAGGGGCAAAAATGCCGAACAGCCTCGATGTCGCCTGTATCGCACACGACCTTAGATACCGTTCGAAGGGACTCGAGCTGATTCCCGAAGTCGACTTCACATGGCAGACGCATGTTATTTCCTAGTTCTAATTCGCACGGCGGCAATGAGCCCTTATTGCTCAGGGCGGGACGGTTGTCACTCCGTCCCAAGTTTGTCGACGATGATTCGGCCGGCGATGAAGATGCTGATATCTCGGCACCTTTGTTATTGCCCAGAGCAGGACACCGATAATGCGGTGTGAATGGGTACGCATGCTTAAGGCGGCATGTCTGAGGGATGCGGTTCCTAAGAAGATGTAGCGATGACGCGGTCGGTCTGCTGATGGCGACTGGGCGAAAACGTTTACGCACATCAGCATAGGTCGTTTTCCCTGGATCACCGCAATGAATCGCTTCGCATATATTCCTCGTACACCGCTGTCGCATCATACGGTTGCTTGTAGAGCCAGGCCTGTAGCTCCCCGCGGGTTGAATAAAACGCATTGATGATGTGCGACCACTCACAAGAACGTGTTAATATGCGATTGGTATAACTTATTTTCGATTAGCAACGGCCCTGCGTCTTACCACACGAACTCATTGAAAACAACAGTGATGGATACGATAGTACATTCGGACCGAAGCATGCCGCATGTTAAGTATTGTCGGCGGCATGTTTGGTTGGTTATCTATTATTCGCCGGAGACAACGAAGCAGATTGCGTCGCTGTGTGCAATGTTGCGTACCATACTTTATCATGAACGCTGGAATATTTCGGGGCGATCTTAGCGCGCCGCTAAATAATACGATGCATAGGAGACGATATGATCGCACCGAAGGTGCATATATTCCTCTCGTCCGAAAATGAAAAAGAAAAGAGAAAAGAAAGTGATGCACACGTTTCTCCACATCCCATAATTTTATATTACACATTACATGCATGTTCCATATTTAAGACAATCGGTTTTTCGAACACGTCGTCCGATCAAACCGATTCGATCATATACCTACATTTTCTTATCGAACCGCTTTTATGCAACGGGCATATTCGACGAATGCCGCCACGTCATCCGTCCTTTCCACACACGTTTACTCGCTATAGACATCGCGCTCGCGTTGTCGCAGCTCAGACACGAGACAGACCTCAGATCGAGATTCCAGATACCCACATAGCAATAAAATGGTAAAGCGATCAACATCTTGTCTGCGACTTTCATCGCCATATTTATAATGTCTGATTGGGTCCCGCACAATAAGCAACGCGCAGTCAAGCGACGCTTTAAAATGGAACATGATGATTACATCCGGGATGAAGAAGGAATGGACCTCAATATTGTCAGGTACAAGACTTTTAATCAGATATGCACATTATACCATGCTGGGATGCCAATCATACATGTACCATTTATGTTATACTGTACACTTCTATTACGTGATTTGCTAACCTCCTACCCAGCAGGAGCAGGAATGCATCTCCATCATTATACAAACAAACAAATAATAAAGCGAGCGCGAGCGGAGCGGGGGCGGAGCCCCCGCGACTCGAAGCGGGAGCGACGAGTGAGGTTTGCTGTCTATATCGAATAACATTTGCACCTTCGGTGCGTAGGCTGGGAGCGCATGCATGCGAGCAGTATATGCATGCGTGAACGATCAGCAGGGATCTCGCGCGCACGTTTTCTCTAAACGTTTTCAAAAGTTTTGTATATTTCGCGGCTACATTTCCCCTGGAATGTCGTAGCCAACGAGATGGCATGTATATATTTCAAACAATCGCATTCAGGATAGCATCGCATTATTTAGCGGCGCGCTAAGATCGCCCCGAAATATTCCAGCACCACCGAAATATACGTATACAGGTTGGCCCGTTAAAACTACTTCACATTTTCGGTGTACGCGGGTCACTTTAGCATTGCATCAAGCTGCAGACTGTGATCCTAATGTCACTTGGTGGAAGGGTGCAGGACCCACACATAGTTATAGGGGGTACGTGAACGTAC
>LGRX02021408.1:13505-41938 GCA_001247695.2 Cymbomonas tetramitiformis
CTCACTGTGTCGTGTGTCACAGCTCTACTCTGTGTCGTGTACAGCGTACATTGTACAGCCTACGATTCTGGCTTCATTTTTTCGACAATGACACAGTGTTAAGAGGCACTGAATTTTCGGAATCCGTTCACACATTTCTCAGATTTGAAGAATGAAGACGTAAAAAAAACTGAGACAGAAATCGTATAGCCTGTGACGTTCTGGCTTCATTTTTTCTCGACAATGCCACAGTGTTAAGAGGCACCCGAATTATATTTCCCGATTTTTCAAAAGAGGGGATCTTTCGATTCCATCTCCGATTTTTTCCCACAATTGCCCCACCACAATTCGAATCAAGCCCCCCCCCCGCGCGCGTGCATCACCGCACGGAAACGTGCAACTTGTACGTATTCCATGCACGAATCGGGTTACGCGTACTAGGGTCATGGCGCGTATTCTGCCCAATAGGACTTTATCGATAAGTTATTACATGGATCATGTTGACAAGACCGAATAACATTTGCATATGCAACCCTGAATATGCCTAAAAGCACGCGCTCTAGCCTTCACAACATTTTGTCAAAGTTTCACCCCCACGCACACGTCACCACGTGTAACGCAAAACTTCATTAATTCACAATTAATTCGGGGAGCATCCAATAAATCGGAAATAGGTACGGTGCGTCCCCAGTCACTCGTGGCACTCAAATCGGGCACCGACAATGCGACAAAAGATAAGGGTGACACGTGACAGAGGGGGCGCTGTCCAATATATGTATGGTGTCGGAGGGGGAGATTTTGGGGGAAATATTTTTTACCCTCGCCCCATCGCGCTCCGTCGCTCCTGAAGTCTCCCAAAGTCGGTTCCCTGTCGGGAACCATTTCATGTCGATATATCTACTCGAGCTGCGCATGCACGCAGCTTATGAGAGAAATTTCTGATGGCTTAACGCCATGATAAGATATGGCCCGATTTCCGATGTAGTACTTTCACCGGGTCAACCTGTAATATTTAATGGGTGTCCGGTGAGAACTGCTCCACGCGTTTTGTGTTATTACTCCATGCTGTGTTTTACTACACGCTTTTCGTGTCATGTCATGACACGACTCCGCACGAATGACCGATGGCGGTGGCGGAACGATGGCGGATGGCGGATGGCGGATGGCGGACAATGCTGGCAATCAGATTAATCAGATAGCGATCAGAAATCAGACGGGTAATCGGCAGAGTGGAGACTTACGGGTTATGGTGTCGAGAAATCACCGTATCGCGTATATACGGCGTATATGCGGCGTAAAATACGGTATACGGCGTAACGTATGCGTATATACGGCAAAAAAATACGAGTTCCTCGACAGTGAACTACGGCGTATTTACGTCGTATTTATGCCTTAAGTCTCCACTCTGGTAATCGGAAATCAGAATCAGATCAGATCAGGCGGATGATAATTTATCCAACTGATTATGTTATCAGACAATTCAGTTGAAAATCAGATAAAATCAGATGAAACATTTTGGTGTCTGCCTTTATGGCATTGCAACAAGTATAATGACTTAGTGAGCACCTCGGCGATCAGGCCTAAGTCAGGTATCAGAAGTATCAGATGCCGATCAGGTGGATATCAGGCGGATATCAGGCTGATTGCCAGCATTGAATTGGCGGATGGCGACGGCGACGGCGACGGCGTTGGCGCTGGCGGTCATTCCCGAATGACCGCTGCGCTGGGCTGTGTCAATAACGCACAGAGCAAGGTGGCAAATGTTTAGGTTTGAAAGCGCTGTTTAAGCATGTGAACGAAGCGCTGGACGCTTAACTGCATGCACAGCCCCACGCACTGTTACTTGAAAAACATCCAGTAAACATTTTTCCGGCGTTCGTAACTCACGTATATGTATTCCTGACACGAAAATATATTCTATGAGCTTTTGATTGAGCCAATACGTGACCGCATCAGCTCAGTTTGCGGTCGCGATTGCAAACTTAGCTGATATGCATAGCAAGCATGGCATGTAAACAACAACCGGGGAGGGGTGCTCGTGCGTCACAGCGCACGAGAACTAATGATGCTGTTACAGTGCGCGCGCGATAGTAAGAATTCGCTTTTTCAGACCCAGCGCTGGCGAGGGGATTCTTAATCTTACAGATTGCGACATTTCCAGCGAGCAGCGATTTCCGGCATTCTTATTTGCACCGCTCGAACAGATGTGGACAGCGATGAGTAATTCTTAATCGTCGCACCCTTAAAGCTGGGATATTCTTGTTTCACGAGTTTTGAACCCGATCAGCGGATCCGATTTCTTTTTTCACGAGTTTTCGGCTCAGCAACGCCCAGCGCTGAGTAATTCCCGCCAGAAGAAGTCTGTTCTTGCAGTAAACAAGGTTTCTGAACCTTTCACAAACGAACATTGAGCTATCATTATTCACGAGTGTGCAGTTGTCATGGCGTTACAGGTTTATTTATAGAATAAAGGCACTTCGTGGCCAACTCGTTGCCAAGATTCTAGCGCTACATTCTTAATTCGACATTCATAATCCGCTTGCAATATTCTTATTCGTCTCGGAGCCAAACCCAGCGATTTAGCCGATTCTTAATTTGGGCTTGATGCCAGCGCTGGATTCTTAAAAAGCATATTCTTAATATCGCGCGCGCACTGTAGTGATATAGTGCTGTTAGAAATATTTGTGCCACCTCGCAAGCACACGGTCTGGAGTGAAGCATCCGCAAAACGGATGAGGATCTTCAAGACGCGTTTTGGGTTTGGGTTTGAATGTTCCCAAACCCAAAACTACCAAGCCGCCTAAGAGGTTCCTGTGCTTTATAGAGCACGCAACTTGCTCGATTTATTGTCAAGATATTCATCGTTCAGTTTCCGCAAGCACAAGGTGTATGATAGCTCATGGGCGAGACAGTCGAATATTTCGCAGATTCGTGGGTTTGGGTTTGGGTTTGAATGTTCCCAAACCCAAAATTGCCAAGCCGTCCAAGGGGTTCACGTGCGTTATAGCGCACGAAACATGTCAGGTATATTGTTAAGTTATATAGTATAATACTCCCCGGAAGCACAAGGACTGCGATACATTGTGGGCGAGGGAGTCAATTAATTTGTTTGGTATATTTACGACTTTCAATGCCACTCGTAAATCTGCGAAACAAAATATTCGACTGTTTTGCCCATCAGCTATCATATACCTGTGCTTGCGGGAACTGAACGATGAATATCTTGACAATATATCGAGCAAGTTGGATGCGTGCTCTATAAAGCACGGGAACCTCTTAGACGGCTTAGTCATTTTGGGTTTGGGAACATTCAAACCGCCCAAACCCAAAACGCGTAGTGCAGATCCCCATCGGTACTTTAGTTGTAGCGTATTAAGAATCCATCTTGGGACATCGCCAGCTTCAATGTAGGAGGTTATCTCCTCCTTAAAGTCGTGGTGAATACCGATCGTGATGGCGGTGTCGCGAGTTTCAGCAGTAGTGTGACAAACTTCATTAACTCGATGACCTATTTGTCTTTACATTTGCGAATGCCACGATAACAAAGCATGCTCCGCAATCGATGTGGGAGCCACACTTGAAAACTGCTCATGCTTGCCCCTTGCCGCCATTCATAGGCAGCAACCGACAGCTCCCACTCCCACTCCCACTTGACCGTGTCCTTGCCATATTTTCAATAAGCCCTTTTGCTTTCAAGCTCACAAATAACTTTAAAGAATTTGACAGTAGGATTTTTCGTGGTCTCTGCCGCCTTAGGGTTTCCCTCTGGCTTGCTTAAGCGTCCAGAATAGCGTCGAGGACTTCTTGCTCCACAGTATCAAAGTCCGAAAGATACTCGCCGTTCTTATCACTAGCACTATCGCCTGCATCAATTTCGGCCGACTTGTCTTGTTCGGAAGGCTCCTCAATATAGCCTCGCTATCATCAGTGTTCTTCCACCCACCATTTTGCAACTCTCGTGTTGCGCTCTCATTGCCTGGCGTGGTGCGTATACACCGCGAGTTATTAGTGCGGCGGACTTGCCAGTACCAGATCCCGCTTGCTCAGGCGCGTTCGGCAACGTCTTAAGGGGCTAGATAATGATGTGACGATTTCATCGAGCATTATCTGGATTAGAATAAAGTGATTGAGTATGGTGGCACGATGAAAACGTGGATAATTAGGCAGCCTTATTGCAATAATACGTGGCGACGGTCGATGCGCTCCAGAGTTAGATGAAGGAACTTATCCGGCTTGACGGCCTCTTTCCAACGATACCCGACTTGCTGGGGCTGATCGACCGTCGTCACGTATTATTGCAATTATAACGCTACTTAATTATCCACGGTTTCATCGTGCCACCATACTTAATCACTTCCTAATCCAGATAATGATCGATGAAAATGTCACATCATTATCTAAGCCCCTTAAAACGCGTTGCCGAACGCGCCCGAGTGGGAAATAATACTATCGCGAAATAATGCATGGAACCGGCGAATGTTCTTTTCGGTGGAGTCGGAACACATTGTTTAAAAACTAACTAAAACGAAACCCTCATCCCAAACTTATGCCGACACCGAATGGCAAAAACTGCTATGACTATTGTGAGTTGGCGTTCTTTAACACTATGGATATTGCCTGCTGTAAGAAACCGTTTATAACCGCGGGGCAGAAAGCGTCTCCCTAATAAATGGCACTTGATGCCGATCATTTCCGTCGTGAAAACATAGCCTTTTGAAGCTGCGACGAAAAAGTAGAACACCTTACGACAAAATAGCGCCGCTACCCATCAATATGCATAGTGGAAGAAGGAGGACCTGCTAAATTGGCAGATATGCGACGATTGAAGGGGATAACTGAGGGTCATCTGTGTCCTTAAGTTGTCATTTAGCTGATTAGATGATGCACGGGCATGCAGACGCCCACGGAACTCCGCTTATTGTGCACGCCTTCATTTCTAATGAGACGCATGCTATTTCCCCGTATGCCCACGTGGCACACTGTGACACGGTCATGCGCAATGCATTATCTCGGTCTGCTGCGGTGGGAGGAGTTCAGGTGGCTGGAGCAGTATTTTTTAGAGGGAGCTTATACTACGCTGGGGGTAGACAGACGCGCAGGCATATACTTTGCTGGAAACGCAAATAAGGCGACACAAAGTTGCCTCACAGAGGGGAAAACGCATATGCAACCGACCTACGCGTGATCCTAACAAATGCCCAACATTTTTAAAAATGGTAAAACCCATTAAGGAAGGGGGGGATGCCAGCCACATAAGCAGGACGTGGCACGGTCACGGTCCGCTGAAATCATCACCTTACTTCAACCCGATGCAAGCACATAACAATTTGTTGGCAGTGTCAAACAGTTATTGCAGATGATACTTGGTAAGCAAACGAATAAAGCCATCCCAACGACGTGCCGGTTGACGACGACCCAAACAATAGAGACGATCACTGCGCGTGGTGCGCATGTTGTAGTGCCACAACACAATATGTGCCGGTCCTGCATGCGAGATGTGGTGCATTACTCAGGTGCTGGCGAAAGAGCTGCAGCAAGAAACCTGGAGCTCCTCGAAACAATCATGGTTGTTGAGCCACTCACTATACACTTGATTATTGAGAGCCCCTCGGGACAATGAATCTAGAGCTATATATAGCATTATAAAGTCAACTACGGATTTCAAGCATGCGTAGGAGATATAGACTTAAAAGAGTGAGCTAACAAATCATTTCACGCATACTGCAGTGGCGCCAAGTTGCTGATAATAGAACCACCGAAGTTAACCGTTCCACCTCTTCCTTCATCTATGCCAGCCACATACCCGTTCGATTTGCATACCGCTTTCCATTTGTACACAATCAACGGAAGCTCTGGCACACTGTTATTCACAATGGAATATGCCACGGCCTTCTTCCAGCTAGCGTGATCAACTTCCGTTAGAATTCTCCTACTATGACCTCCCTGCATGTTGCAATCACACACCAGTCACCACTATTGTTTGTTACAATGAACCACAACGGCGATCCACCACTTCATAAAATCAACCTGAATCCCATGCGAACCCCAATTGGAAAATGCGAGGGCAGCCGTTGACCTTCAACACTAGCGCTCATTTCAACGGATACAAGAACTCGACCACCAGCGCTCACTTGTCACTCTTGACGGGGGCAGTCAGCCATCATACCAGGGACACGCGACCTGGGGGAATCCTGCTAGCATGCCTGGGATATTTGGCCTGGGGAATGAGTCAACCATACCAGCAACAACTGACCAGGTGCTGTATTCTCATATACCAACCTACTCCAACTTCGCAAGATGGAACATTCTGTGCCGTTTGATGCCAATCGGCGAGGCAACGCGCCACGCACTGACGGCAACCGCCAAATGACAGTATACCCTTTTCCCACACACCATGGGACAGCAGGCCTGTCGTGACGGATTGAATGGCGCACAAAGCTGATGAAGTGGACTGATGCTGCCTCGCGCCGTCTGCGCTCAAGCTTTCCTAACTAGGTGTGTGTGCATGTGTGCACCTGGCGGCCCCTTGCGAGAGGTGAAGTGGTGGTTCTCGCGGCACCGGGATTCGACTACTTCAAGGAGGGCGTCAGGGCAACTCAAGGGGTCAGGAACCTCACTCCTGGGTATAACATGGGGGCATCAAGCTGCGCCAGAAGGGGGGATGGCCGAAGCGCACACCCGGTGGGAGCGGCCGGAGGAGGAGCTGGCGAGTTTCACAGAGTTCCAAGCATCGCTGCCGACTTCAGGAGGGTGCTCGTACACATTGCGGACAAACCGCAGCAGATCTGCCATACGGCCGGTGTTGTAATAAGAATACTGTTCCTTCTCCTGCAGCAGAGCCTCTGGCACCCGGCCCCGCCACGACCCCTCCGCCCCTAGTTCCAAGATTGGCTCCGCCTCCGCCAGTAGCGCGGCGTCCTCCTCTGCCAGCCGCATGATCCGCGGCTCCTCCTGCCACGCCAGCATGCACACACCCCGAACCAAGCACATTGCTACGCCGCAAGCCGCCAAGCTGCCTTGCCTGTAAATATATACCACTCTACAGCCGCAAGGCGCGCCCATGGGCATGTGAGCGGCCGCCATCAGCGTATCGCGGCCTTCTCGAATGGCAGAATTCGAAAAGCATGGAACGCATCCGATCTCTTGCACGGTTGGAACCCATGCACGAAATCGGGATACCCCCTTGCCCCCTCCCTGTGGAGCCCAAGTCTAGCTTAGTTGCGACCCGCCCCCCCTCCCTTTCCGACGATGCTGCGATGAAGTGCCACCATGCCATATGCCATCCGGTATGCTAGAGCACAGCAGAGCACATCGTGCGCGGCTGTCATGATGTATTCCACGATCATGGCACATCGTGCGCCGCTATCACGATGTATTCCACGATCATGGCACACATCGTGCGCAGTTGTCGTGATGCATTCCACGATCATGGCACACATCGTGCGCGGCTGTCACGATGTATTCCACGATCATGGCACATCGTGCGCGGCTGTCATGATGTATTCCACGAGCATGGCACATCGTGCGCGGCTGTCACGATGTATTCCACGATCATGGCACATCGTGCGCATTTGTCATGATGCATTCCACGATCATGGCACACATCGTGCGCGGCTGTCACGATGTATTCCACGATCATGGCACACCGTGCGCGGCTGTCACGATGTATTCCACGATCATGGCACATCGTGCGCGGCTGGCATGATGTATTCCACAATTCCGCACCTTCATGTCCGCCACCAGCCCCAGCAGCTCCTGCATCGCGTGCTCTGGAGTCCACCACAGCGGGTGCTCCCCGACTTCCGCCGCGCTGGGCCGCGCCTCATCAGGGTCACTCGCAAGCATCCCATGAAGCACGCGCCGCAGCCTCCTCGCCCCCCCCCGCCCTCCCGAGTCTCCCGGGCCCGCACCCTCACCCAGTGGCCAGTGCCCCCTCCAGCGTGGCGATGTCCAGGTCCCCGGCGGCGATGAGCTCATTGAGGAGAGCCTCGGGCAGCTGCACCCCGGAAGGGACGTAGGGCGAGGTTTTCCCCGTGAAGATGAAGTACAGTACACACGCTAGCTCCCACACATCGGCGGCGGCAGTCGGTCTGTTGCCCAATAGCAGCTCAGGCGCCCGTCCCGCCATGTTTAACTGTTACCCTCACCCGTCCCCTCTCCCGCGGCCTCACTCCTCCCCATCGCCCCTGTTCTGACTCTTCCACGTTCCATTAGCCAGTATTCACGACGATCTCTCGCTCCAGCGCTCGAATCTAGCAGCTGGGGCTCGAAGTGCAAAACAGTAGACTGGGTTTCTGGGGCACAAGCTGTACTGCCTTGCACGCCCCGCACGCCCCCAGCAACCTCTTCATCCCGCCCGAAATGAAGTTTGTTTTGACGCCGCCCGCTGGTTTCTGAGATGCTTTGGTGCTCCAGCGCCAGAACCTAGAACCTAGGGGCTCGGGGTTTCAACTCGCTTCCTGGAGACAGCGTTTAAATCGGAGCCCGCAAAACTGTCCTCGTGTCGATCAAAGGCGCAACAGCGGAACTAGAATCCCATTCCGCCAAGAGCACATTAATCTTCCTTGCATCCCTCACCCCCCTCCACCTCTTACACTCGGCTCACCATGTCCTACCCGCCGTCCTTATCTCCCATGTGCCCCCATTCCGTCCACCAGACAACAAATTCCTATCTCCGCGCCCAAGCACTAGGAACCTACGTAGTGATTGGGGGCGTGTCGCCCCTTCCCATGGCCCTACCGCCCCCTTTGTTCTCCCCACATTCATTGGTTTGCAATTACCTGCCCACCCGGCCACCACAGCTCAATACCCTGGGGCGGCCAGGTTCTCAGGTGGGCGCCCCCTCTCCGCGGCTTCCTCACCTCGAGCCGCTTCCTCCTCCTCTCGGAGCTACCTCACGATCGAGGCCCTCATTTCTGGGAACAAACGTGAAGTAAGCTAGTCTAAACCGCCAGCAGACACAGTGCATTGTGGGTATGCGTGCACCTAATGAGCACCGTGGAAAAGAACACGGTGGGTATTGGGTGCACGCATACCTAGCTTGCCCGCTGTAGGAAAACTGTATCTCTTGCAATAGGCACGAGGCAATTCTTGGTGACTTGCACTTGAACGACACCCACGGGGTACGCGAGAATTGCCTCGTGCCTGTTGCAAGAGATACAGTTTTCCTACAGCGGGCAAGCTAAGCATGCATGCACCCAGTACCCACCGTGTTCTTTTCCACGGTGCTCATTAGGTGCACGCATACGCACAATGCACTGTGTCTGCTGGCGGTTTAGACTAGCTGACTTCACGTTTGTTCCCAGAAATGAGGGCCTCGATCGTGAGGTAGCTCCGAGAGGAGGAGGAAGCGGCTCGAGGTGAGGAAGCCGCGGAGAGGGGGCGCCCAGGGTCTCGGCCTGCAGTAGCTCGCTGCCCTGCGGATCCCTCCAGGCTCTCCTCGTGAGCAGCACCGCCACAACACGGGCTTCCACCCGGATTCTACCCTGTCCTGCCGGCCCGCGCGGCAACCCACCCCCGACCCCTCCCCGACCCCTGCCTGGATCCCGAGCTCCTTGAAGGATGCAAAGGAGGCTGCGGGGCCGCCGGTTGGCCCTTCACGTGCGTCCGCGGCCTCCGCTCCGTCGAGAAGGCGCAGGCCGAGGCCGACGTCCGCCAGCGTGAGACCGCGCCCGCGGCCGTCCACGAGCATGTTGTCTGGCTTCAGATCGTTGTGCAGCACGCCGCGGGCATGCACCTCCCGCACCGCCTGCACCGCGTCGCGCCCCAGCTGCAGCCTCTCCGCCCACTCCATGCGCCTCCCTGCCCTCTCCAGATACCGCCGCAGGTCCCCCCCGGCGCACAGCTCCAAAGCAATATATACGTGGTCCTCCGCCACCTCATGTCCCAAGACCTGCACCCCCCTCTATCTGAGGTACCCGCACACCGAA
Organism: Cymbomonas tetramitiformis; assembly: GCA_001247695.2. Lineage (NCBI taxonomy): Eukaryota > Viridiplantae > Chlorophyta > Pyramimonadophyceae > Pyramimonadales > Pyramimonadaceae > Cymbomonas > Cymbomonas tetramitiformis. The sequence goes on from LGRX02021408.1 coordinate 23,414, forward strand.
CGGTGCAAGGCACGCCGGCCGAAAGCACCCCGGCCAGCACCGTAGCGGAAGAAAGAAGGCGCAGGAGCAGGGCGGGGCCGTGACACGGTGCCCAACACACACTGAACGGCATGAGGCACGCCAGCCGAAGCCAATCCACCGGCACCCCAGCAGCTGACGAGAAAAGCATGCAGAAACAGGATGGGGCCGTGACAAGATACTGCACCCATTCTAGTAAAGACAGAAGGTGTGGGGCCGTTGGGAGCTCATCCATTGCTGCACTACGGGTCCACCGTGGGAAGAGTCCATGCTGTTGCTCAGACCCAGCCGTTGTGCACGTGGGGAAAATCGTCAGATTCCAAAACGGGCACCGAAATGCTCCCCGCCAAAAACCACGGGGAGACGTCGAGGGCAGATGACACCACCCTCTGCCTCACTCTGCAGAAAAGGCAGACTACTCCACGGTGCTCTCCAAGACGTAGTACCCGCCAGAAAGGCACCACCAGGATTACTTCTGCACGGGTGCACGGACAAAATCACTTCTGACCCGGGGACCTTGTGTGCCTCCTTCGCACAGGCGCACGCGAGGGGTTTCCATCGAGGACACCCATCAGGACAAGGGGAGAAAGCCAGGGGAGGGAGGGGTGGGTGCGGGTAGAACGAGAGTGGGTGCGGGAAGAAAATGAGAGTGATTACACACACAACCCTAATAAATGGGTCTGGCTGTCACCGGAACCTCTCGATCGCGCCTTCTCGGGTCACTTCACCGGCGCTCTCGGAGGGGCCAGGCGCTGAGCTCGGACACGCCGGGCACAACAGAGCCAGAGCTCGGAAATCGCTCCCAGTTTCAAGGCGCAGCCACCCAGGTCCCAATGTCCTTCCGAAGCTTCGAGGGGCGAGAGGCACAAGCATACTTCTACAGCCCTCGGGAGATTAGGTGGCCCAGGTCCCTGGGCTTTCGCTGCTGACCAATAGGGATGCACTGGACTTTTGGCGACCAATATGAGTACGCTGGGCTTTTGCAATTGGCCAACAGGGATGCACTAGAATTTCGGTGGGCACTAGAGGGCAAATGATAGAGGGCTCGCTGCCATCCAGAGGAAGGCAGTCTGATGGCACACGCGAATGCAGGATTTTGTCAAGCCCCGAGGGCATACAGCAGCCGCCCGCAGCCCCGCAGATCGCTCAGTAGTCGCAGCGAGGGCTCCGCAGCAAGGAAATACAAATTTATCAAATTCTCGAAGGGGTGCCGCCCGCAAAAGACAAGTCAATCAGTAGACACCCCGGAGGCCCTCACTGCAATGGCTCCAGAGCTGTAGCGCGACATCAGCTCAAACGCCACGGGGGACGGATGAAGCACGCCAAGGGGGCTGGATGAAGCACCTGGCATCGCATTACATCGGCGGAACAAAACAAAACAACCAGCACGGGCGGGTGGGCGGCACATCTCCCTCTCTCATTTTGGTAACACTGTTTCGATGATAATGTATATTGAAGTCTGATATTGGAGCTGAGTTTTGGAATTCTATACAGAGTTATTTGCAAAAGGCGAGCGTAAACTTTCATTCTCAAAAGATATACCAGTTTGCAGCTCGAAACGCCACGAACGTTAGCGCCCAATCATTACTGATTGGTCAGGGTCAGTCTAAGCGAAAGTTCACTAATTAGAGTATGACGTGCCACTGTCGAGTTCATAACGACTGCAGTGACACGTCTGCGATGGGCCGCGGTGAACTATTACACACTGTGTCTTTCCGATGGTCATCATATGATCCAACGGCCACGATTAGTTCAGCAGATCTAGATCTAGTTCTAAGGGTTTCATAGGGTTTCTTCAGGGTTCCTTCAGGGTTTGAGCATCCTGACTACTGTGCAAGGCCTAGACAGTCATGCCTTACATCAAACTGATCAGCAGACACTGCAGATTCCAATACCCCTTCTAAAGGGTGACTGTCTAGTTATCCAACTGCCAGTTCTTGGGAATGGTGCCCCTTCAGTCAGCAATGCCCAGTTCTTGGGATGGCGCCCCTCCAGCTCCAGTTTATGGGGATGGTGCCCCCTTCAGTCTTCAGTTCCAGTGATATGGGGATGGTGCCCCTTCAGCTCCAGTTTATGGGGATGGTGCCCCCTTCAGTCTTCATTGGTCTCCACGAGGCAGGTTCATGACACCCAGTCGCTCACTGTGTACACGAAATATAGGGAGTGCCAGAGGCTTGGTCATGATGTCAGAGGTGTTATCATCAGTCCCAGTGTACAGCGCCTCTGTGTCCTTGGCCTTGATCAGCTCCCTGATGTACATGTTCCTCACTTCAATGTGCTTGGACCGGGAGTTGTTCACGTAGTCAGTGGCCAGGTGGATAGCTCCCTGGTTGTCACAGTACATAGGCACTGGCCTGCATATGTCCACCAGGGAGTCCAGCACGTTGAGGACGTACTTGACTTCACGAGCTCCCTCAGACATAGCGATGATCTCGGCCTCAGTAGTGGATAGAGACACGCACTTCTGGATCATAGATGAGAATATGATCAAACTCCCACACAGGAAGACCGCAATGCCAGAGGTGCTTCTCCTGGTTACCTTGCATCCTGCATAATCAGAATCGGTGTAGATGGAGAGAGGCAAAGGTCTGCTTGGTCCAGTGCCACCCCCCCCAGGCACTGAAACAGTGCGCAGTACCAGCTCGTACTCCCTGGTGCCCTTCAGATATCTCACCACCTGCTTCAGGGCCACAAAGTGCTCTGGACCATACGTGGCGCAGAACCTTGACAAGACTGATACTGCTGCCACAATGTCAGGCCTACTGCAGCGAGCCACCCACTGCAGCTGCCCCAGAAGAGCTCGGTAAGGCATAGGTCCTTTACCATCAGCAGGAGCCAGCGCAGTGCCAGGTGACATCGGTAAACTTGCTGGTTTGGCATCATCCAGGCCATAAGTGCTGATGATCTGGGAGATATAGCCAGACTGAGATAAGTATGCTGTATCACTTCCCCAGCGCACTCCGATACCCATGACCAAGTCCAACACCCCAAGATCTTTGCACGCATACTGTGCGTGGAAGGAGGCCACAAAGGTGTCATACCAAGACTTGTCATTGGTGGCCACCAGGTAGTCATCCACGTAGGCCAGAATGATAACCTGGAGAGTGGTGTCCCGGATGAAATACAGGCAGGGCTCCACGTCACTCCTCTGCATCCTGGAGTCATATCCCATTATGAACGCATCGGAGGTGTCAAACCACTCTTTGCCAGCCTGCTTAAGCCCATACACTGCCTTCAGCAGCTTGGCACACCTGTGCCCCCCATAGACCAGCCCTCGGGGAAGACGAACATACAGGTCCTCCTCGAGTACTAAGTTCAAAAAGGCAGTGTCAACATCCATGTGGTAGACCACAAGTCCAAGGTTCGGAGCCAGGGTGATGACGATCCTGACTGACAACAGTTGTGTACATGGTGCAAAGGTGTCATAGTAGTCCACCCCATACTCCTGTTTATTGCCCCGCACACATATCCGGCTCTTCCTCTTCAGGTGTTGCCTATTCTTGTCCAACTTGACCTTGAGCACAAGTGACATCTCCAGTAACTTTACCCCAGCTGGTATGTCCTCCTCGTCCATCATCAGTAAGGCCTTTTTGATCTGTACCACCAGTGCTTCCAGTTCATCTTGAATAGAGTTGAGCCACTTAGTACAGTCAGGTGAACTCAGAACCTGTGAGTGACATTTTGGCTCAGTAACTCCCGCAGGCAGTAGAGAGCTCTGCACAGTGGGTGTCTCTACAGCCTGAACACCCAGGCAGCAGGCACGTGTGTGTAGGTGGAAATCGCACATCTCCAGCAGGCAGGTCCATGATGGTGAAGTTGGTGAGAAGGACCACACAGTAAGGTTGAGCATGAGGTTTAATAGCACGTCCACAAATCATGGCCTCCTCAGAGTCCCCCTTTCCAGCACGCACCTCAGTGAACAGTGGATAGTGAGCATTGACACTCCCATATGAGGGGCAATCCCTCAATAGTGACAGGCGATCACTGCCTGGCTCGAGATATGAGCTCAAACTTACCCAGCACACATCATCAGAAGTTTCCACCTTCACTACAGCCACAATCTCATCACTGTCCTCAGGTAAGTACACACCCTGCTCCAATACAGCAGTCTCCAATAGTGCAGGCGGAGGGTCTCTGTAGGGCGCATCCAGAGTGGTGACCATGAAGTTGGTCTTGAGAGGGGTCACTGCAGAAGGATCCCATGTGGTCACCACCTTACCCAGCGTGTCCAGCCTCTCCGAGAAGGTGACCATATCAGAGTTGACCACCTTTCCAGACTCTCAATCATATAGCAGATAGGCAGATGACACCTCAGAATGTCCAACATATCTGAGTTCACGAGCCCGGTTGCTGAGCTTATGTTCACGGATCGTGGGGTCAATAAAGGGGTAGGCCATGCATCCAAATACTCGCAGCTGGGACAGATCCGCATGCTTCTTCCTGATGAGGTAGTAAGCCGAAGTCCACCCCAGAGATTTTCGGAATACACGGTTAAGGATGTACACCGCATGGCGGGTGGCCAGGGGCCACATGTCCACATCAAATCCAGAAGTCAGTAGGAGTGCTCTGGCCATGGCTTGTACACCTCGGTGTGACCTCTCTACCCTTGCCTGGTGCTGAAATCTGTATAGGCAGCCCTGACCGGGAGTCCCGGTGCAGGCCCCTATGACAGATTCCTAGGTAGCCAACACTGGACCGCGACTGATCCGTAAGCCTGTGCTGTGACACACCGAGTGTCACAGGTAGCTAGACTCGAGACCGTTCCGACTCCGTGACCGTTCCGGGTATATCTAGCTTAGTAGGGTTTATTTCTTATACGAGTTTATCTATATTGGTTCACTGACTGTCTGATATCTTGAACCGGGATATTCCAGTAGGTCGTGGACCCATTCCACGCTATTTTCCACAGCTAATTTGGCCATGATTTGCTAAAACAGCCGCTTGGAGAGGTGGTGCGCGACGGCGCGTTTGGGTACGCACGGGAAATTTGAGATGAGCGGTTTGCGGTGAGCGTCTTGGGCCGCAGCTATGGGGATTCGACCTGGACCGGGCCTAGTCGACGCAATGTTCATTTACGGTATTATGCTTGCACTGATCCCGCTTGCTGCCGATTTTTGGGCTGGTGGCTATAGCACCTTCGACCTCGACGACGTCTTCCAGTGCCCCTCGCTCGCATGGCTCTACCGCTCTTTCCGTAACTGTGGCGTCGCATCTTCCCCACGACATTACCCGAGCGCGCCCCGGCGTACCACCTCCCATGAGGCTTTCAAAGTTATGGGAGTTACCACAAGAGCTAAGAAGTCCCTCACGAGGGACAGCGACATTGATGCCTCGCTGAGGCTTATCGACGGGGTTCGGAACAGCCCGACGGTGCGGACACCGACTGTTCCGACCCCCGACCCTGCTTCGAACGGGGACGCCGACGTGGCCATCAGGCGTTACTTGCAGGAGCAGGCGAGGCTGACCGACGAGATCTACAAGGCACGTCTGCATCGTGCCTGGGCCAAGAGCATCCGCGAGGACGTTCTTGGTGACAAGAAACATCATTTCCGCGGTACGGACGACGCTGGCCTTCTGTCCGACCTGGTGGTGCAGCTACGTACGGAGTTCGAGTCTGCTGGATTGGAGCTGAAGTCCTTTGATCTCGACGACCCCCTTACCCCGGTTGTGAGCCGGGTGAATGGCCTTCTATACGACGTGCTGGCTCTCGTGGTGGAGAAGCACAGCAACGCGTATGTCTGGCTCACTGGTACGGATGCTTCGTCTGACCGAGATGGCCGGCGAGCTTTGGTCGACATCATCAAGGGCTGCGTGCCGGTGGCGCTGCGGGAGTCGCAGCAAGAGGAGCATGCGGCCTTGCGTTACCCCGCGAACGTGGACCCGCAGCCGATCTTGGCGCGGGAGCAACGTTTGGTGCGGGACAACAGGGCCTCCGATTGGACACCTACGGAGGCTACGCGTAAGCTGAGCCTGTACACCAGGCTTGACCCGGCGTTCTACGCTGCGGTTAAGGTGCGCTACCCCATGGCTGCTGACTTGGCCCATGTGCCGTTGGCCTCACTCCGCTCCATGGTGGTAGAGATCTACCAGGCTTGGGCTCAGACTGACACGGGGAAGGCAGCTTCTGGAGCGGACGGCATCTCCGCGCACCTCTCCAGCAGCGAGTACGACGCCCTCCTCATGAAGATCACGGAGCTCAAGGAATTGGTGCAGCGGCAGCACGGGGAGGGCGCTCCGGTGGTGCGGCAGCAGCGGGTGCAGCAGCGGCAGCAGCAGCAGCAGCAGCGTGCGCAGCATCCGAAGGGATTCCGTATGGGGCAGCACAAGGCGCCGCCAGTGGGATTCGACCGAGGCGACCAGCGAGCGAAGCCGTTCTGCGGCAGGTGCAAGAAGGCAGGCAAAGGTGAGAGCTATCACTTCTACCGCGACTGCCCGTTGGGCGGGCGCCAACACCCGCCCACCTCTGCCGCGGCATTCTGCATTCCTATCGACGAGGAGGACGCGGAGGGCGTGCATGCACTTGCCATGTGTGCGCTCTTTCAGCAGGCAGCGGACGATGGCGCGGAGTCCTTTGCTCGTGCGGCTGCCGCGTACGGGCCGCCTGCGGTGCTTTGTGCGGGAGCGGTGGGCGGCATCGACGTGTCCGCCTACGGCTTCGCGGTGGGGCAGCAGTCAGCTTCCGACGAGCCCGTAGGAGACGACATTCTTCGACGGCTCGACGATCTTGCCGCGGAGGTTCACTCCGCGGCCAATCACCAGGTGCACTTCACACACGCATCTTTCCCGCCTCCTGACGGCATCGAGCAGCAGGTTTCGGCTCTGGTGTGCGGACCCGCCACGGCGGGGGCCACGCCGGAGGAGCAGGTTCCGGCAGGTGGTGCGGCGGCATCGGCATCCGCCGTGCCGGCCCCTGCTATGCCTGTCTCGCAGGGAAATGATGTGAAGCCCGCGCCACTTCAATCGGCGCGGGTAACCACCACAGCGGACGCGGACGGTGAGTTCGCTAGGTTCGTTCAGACCGTGAACCACGCCGCCATCGGGCAGATTGATCTCACGGGTTACGACACGGACGACTACGAGGACCTCGCCGACGGCAGCTTCATCGTGAAGCCGCGGGCTCCGGCCGATTCGGCAAATCATGCGTCGGAGTCCGCGACCCACGTGCCTGTGTCTGGCGGTGCTTCCCGCACCTACGGATGTGGCAAGCCGCCATGGGGCTTCCCCGCACACGCGGGCCCGTGGGGGTTTCATTACTTTGTCTCTCTCTTTCTTTTGATCTCGATCATGGGAGTGGGAGTTGCCGCCTACACGGCGGCCAATGACATCGACTCTGTGCAGGTATCGGGTCGGGCTGCACCGCAGCTTGTGCTGTGCAGAGGTGATTTGTGCATCTACCCTGGTATAGCCGAGCTGGACCCCGTCACTCTGGATGCGGTACTGCACTCCCTGGGTACTGCGACGGTGGTTCACCGGCCGCCTGACCCACTGGAGAGCAGTGCTGCAGGCTACTACAGATCTACAGTGGACGTTGTGGTGACGGTGCCCTTCTGGACTTTGACCCCGAGTAGCTTTCCTTCTGGCTCTGGCAGTGCACCACTCTGGTAGTGTACTGAGATGTGCTTTGACCTCAACATGGTCTTCAATTTGGTTTATGCTTTACTTTGACATCTACAATATTCAATCTGGTTTGCTGCCACAGTGCTTTTCAGTAGTTTAGCAGGACCTGAGTGCCTGTATGTTTCTGCTCTTGTGCCGGCTAGAGGGTTTCAATTTGTGTATCAGAATAGCACAGTTGAATTAGCAGTTAGGTTTGTCACCCTAGCTCCTACCCTAACTTATCTTGACTTCTCTGACTTACCTGTCAGTCACCACCCACAGTGCTGGGGTGGTGTGCTGAAATCTGTATAGGCAGCCCTGACCGGGAGTCCCGGTGCAGGCCCCTATGACAGATTCCTAGGTAGCCAACACTGGACCGTGACTGATCCGTAAGCCTGTGCTGTGACACACCGAGTGTCACAGGTAGCTAGACTCGAGACCGTTCCGACTCCGTGACCGTTCCGGGTATATCTAGCTTAGGGTTTATTTCTTATACGAGTTTATCTATATTGGTTCACTGACTGTCTGATATCTTGAACCGGGATATTCCAGTACCTGGTTCTCATGCAGGTATGGGGAGCCATGCCGTTGCTCAATACCATGCTCCTCACAAAAAGCTGCAGTTTGCCCAGCAATCATAGTACTGTCACCATCAGTGTGGAGCACCATGTGGTACTCGTTGGACAGGTTCATGGTGCTTCTCAGGCGCTTCACCTCCTGCAGGTATAGCTGGAAAGCCTTGAGATAGTCCGACTTCAGCCTGAGGAAGAATATGCATATCCATGTCGTGGAGTCATCGACAAACAGCACGAACCATCTGTACCCCCCAGCACTGGTCCTGAATGGTCCACATGTGTCTGACCATACAAGATTCCCCAGTTCCTTGGACACCTCCCTCCCAGTGGGTTTCACAGAGGGCCTTATGGCCTTGGTCAGCCTACAGGCAATGCACCTCTCGGGGCAATGCTGCACTGGGCTGCCAGAGTACTGTGACTCACTGATAGGCATAGGAACACTTTGAGCAAACATGTGATCAACGGGCTTGTCACCAACGTGACCCAACCTCACATGTTGTAGCAGCTTGATGTCAAGCTGCTCTGTGGTGTGCGAGTCCTTGAACAAAACCACCACTGGCCACTTGGTGTCCTCGATCCACACACGATCTTCTCCACAGGGTTCCAGACTGGCCACGTTATAGCATGACTCCCTCGGTACAGAGAAGATCTTAGCACCAGCAGGGTATTCATGAATAACACTGAAGCGAGAGACCAAATTCCACCAGCTCGCTGTGACCCATTTAGGCAATATGAACATGAACTTGGTGTTGGAGGGGTCTCTGTCGAAGTCAGTGAGGGCCTTCTGGAGACACTGTAGGATGATATCGTGGTCAAATGGCGGGTTCCCATAGCAATGCTTGCCAGCCCAGTCCTTACCAAAACATGTGTCAGTAATGGTACAATAGCTATCCAGGTCTACCAGCGAGGTGCGCACCATGACAGACTCCAGCTTCAGTAATATGTCCATGTCATCGGTGGCCTGCTTGATGATACGGAGCTGGCAGAGGATCTTCTCGGCACTGACAGTGTGCTCAACACCACGAGGAAGGGTAGTGCCCCTGTCAAGTATGTGGTGAGCACGAAGGAATATCTCCACAGACCCAGCCATCATGATAGAGTGCCACCGTTGCAATCCAGGCTTGAACCATAACTGCCTCGGGGATATCTGAAAAGTGTCGCCCAAGTGCTGATCACGTCCATCATCCCACTGGGCCTGTGTCCTCTTCAGGCGAGCCTTGACAGGGAAGAAGGCAGTGAGAACATCAATGTAGACCCACGAGTCATAAATAGGTACAACCTTGGCGCGGTGACGACGGCTGAGCACAGGAGAATGCTTGTCGGGAACGTAGCAGTGGTGCTTCTTCCTGGCCCTGCGAGGAGGGCACCCCACTGAAGACAATTCCACATGAGGTGCACTCACAGTGCCCTCATTGTCCCCAGTGTACTCACTAGCAGTGTGGGATATAACAACCTCAGGCTCGCCCACCTCCGTCAGGACAGAGTAGTAATTGAACACCGGGAACACAGAGGACCGGGACTCCACAGGTACAGAGCCCCGACCAGATATCCAGGGCTCGCACGGGGCCGAACTGGAAGGCAGCGACCCAGAGATGTTGAGATTACCAGCCTCACCTGACCCTGAGCTCAGGGCAGATTGTGCACCGTCCAATAATGATGACTCCACCAGTCCGGAGTCCTCATACGTCGATAGCTGGCCCGAGGCCGGGGAAGGGATCAGCGAGCCAGAGATGCTAGAACGACCAGATTCCTATAGCCCAGAGCCGTAATAACTGGCATATATATCTTCACCGGTCTCGCTCAGACCAAGGTGTAAGTCAGATGGACCAGCCTCCCGTATGGCAAAAAGGACCTCACCAACCTCTTCCAGTCTAGGATAAAGTTCAGATTTCCCAGCTGCAGCACCAAGATGTTCACCAGGCTTCGGTAAGCTACCATGCTTCTCGTAGTCCGCCACCCTCTTGAGAATTGCCGCCCTGGTAGTCGGGGAAGCCTTCTTGAAGAACGCCTCCCGCTTCTCAACGTTCTTGATGAAACAGTCCTTAGCAGAGTGCCCACGTCTGTGACAGACAGGGCACGGGACTTTAACAGCCAGTAGCTTCCGCTTCGCCTCCTCCTGCTTACGCCTGTCGTCAGCAATGGCACCAACAGTCTCAGATTGAGTATCCAGCGCGTGGGCAGTTTGCGCCACAGCAGCATGCGGGGCGAGTATGGTGTCGTAGTAGTGAGTTTCCCGCAAATTTCGGCAGCCAATTCTTTCGCTAGTCCGACGTCAGAAGATGCCGCATTTTCCGGGGACACGTCGGTCCACGTCGGATCGGCTGCCGATTTGCTCAATTCGCTCGTTCGAATTCGCTCGATTTCGTTCAAGAATGGCCAAATTCGAACGAAATGAAAACTCAATTCGGCAGCGACTCAATTCGCTCAGCTGACTGTACCTGTTGAATATTCCGTTTACTCCCAACCAAAATTACATTAGTGTAAGTGTTCACGAACTGAACCAGTGAAATCGGACTATCGCGACACACACGGATTTTATGGGCCACGTCGGACTAGCGAAAGAATTGGCTGCCGAATTCTGCGGGAAACTCTCTAGTGAGATGTTACTTGGTCCGACAGCACACTCGCGGTCGGCAGGGTCTCAGACATGAATTTGGCCTTGAGGAGCATATAGTCGGGGTGTAGTCGCACAATAGCCATGGCATAAAATATGGTCTCAACCGTCTCCATACACAGAGGCTTGCCAGAAGGAGTAACGCGCGCGTTCGTGGAGTACTCGCGTACACGCCGAAGAGTCTCCTTCGACTCCAAGTCTCGAGAGTTGATTCGGTAGTGACAGTACTGTACATAAAGTAACTAACTATGTTTGCAACATGACCCCCTATTTTTATTGGTTAGGATCCAAGAATGGTGAGTCAACGTGATATAAAAAAAACCTCAGGAAAAGTTATCGTGTCATTTTCGAGAAATATTTTTTATAAAATCAAATAGTGATAATTTAGTATATGCAATCGATAAATAAATTCTAAAAATTGGGGAAAAATCTTTAGATTGTCCCCCTCTTTGAAAAAGTCCGTTTTATGACGTCACAAATTTGTGTATTGGGGAAAAATCTTTAGATTGTCCCCCTCTTTGAAAAAGTCCGTTTTATTACGTCACAAATTTGTGTATAAATTTTTAGAGGTTTGATTTCGCAGAAACCAGCTATTACAGAACGAACATTGCTTTGCGTCACGCTCTTTTGCGAGACGTATAGTGTAGTATATTTTACAGCCTAGCTTTAAGACGCTTTTTTGCGTATAGTGTAGTATTTTACAGCCTAGCTTTAAGACGCTTTTTGCGTGACGTATAGTGTAGTCTCAGCCTATAGCGTCGTTAAATAAAAACTGACGTGACGCTTTTGTGTATAAAATTTTAGAGGTTTGATTTCGTAGAAACCAGCTATATGTAAATAGAACGAACATTGCTTTGCGTGACGCTCTTTTGCGTCATCGTCACGCTTTTGAGTGACGTATAGTGTAGTACAGTAGCCTATATCGTCGTTAAATAAAAACTGCCTATATTCAAATTAACTGTGATGTATAAATTTGAGAAGTCTTTAAAAAGTAATAATAGAAGAAATCAATTTGCGTCGTTGAGATGAAAGCTGCAAACAAAATTTTAATTTTAATTTGTGGATATGTTTGTATATATATTTATTTATATATTTATAAATATATCGACAGAATGTCGTCTGAACAATTATAAAATATAAAATACGAGTTAAACCGAATAAATTATGAATTAAACCTTTGTCCGAACCCTTAACTGTCAATCGACGACCATCGATCTGACGGAGATAATTCTTTTTAGCGAGGATCGAGGGGGGGATCAGTGTTAATGCTGAGAGCTTCGACAATGAAAGTTGATGACATTGTCATGAACGTCAGTTGTATGGGCTGGCCGAGTCCGATGGAAATCAAGTTGCTTCCCACATTTTTTTGGGGGGGAGGGCGAAGCCCCCCCCCACTGTGGTGGCCGTGAGCCGTAGGGGAATCGACAACTTACTATCTATTAATTTTATTCTTTGAAATTGGATCTTTGAAATTGGATCAACTGGGATGTTTGAGCCTCGTAGGTGATTTGGCCTTTTAATTTTGAGGGCGAGATTGGGCTTCCGCGCCCCCGTCGTGGCTCATCCCGTCGCCCACTGCGGGGTTGGCTGAGGCCGGCTCGACGAAGGGGGTTGAGCGACATCAAATTTCAAAATATTTGCTACTATGCTTCAAATAACACTATTGGTTGCAAATACCGAATTTTGATTTGTAGATATTTGGATACTGTGATGTTCAATCTTCTATTTTATTGGTCGATCTAAGTGTTGACACCTACATGTCAAAATGATATGAATGCCGCCATTTTGCGGTTATCGTTGACACAATGATATTGTCAGATTATGAATACAATTTCCAAAAAACATTCGCAAACATGCCAGCTATTAAAGTTTGAAGAACTCCTATCTGGAAAAATCTATACTATTACCAATCTTTCATGTTATTGGTTCTTCTCTAGTTGAACATTTAAATTTTAATGACACATGTCAAACGAATAATGCAATTGCCGCCGCTCGTGTACTTACACAATGACATTTGTCAACATTATGGACACAGTTACCAAATCTATTTGATACTATAGATTGAACTTACTTCCTTGTAGCAACCTACAAATTGTTCAACGACTCTTTGTTTAAACCATTATTGACAACGTACAACCACAGCAACTCTATCCAGATTCACTGTTAAACATGTCCGCACCTATCAAATTCGAAAAAACATGGTTTGCAACCATAAAAGCCAAGTCCGAAAATGGAGAGGACCTCACCCAGGATCATTTCAGGGTGATGGCATACCTTGAGAGTAAGGGCAAGGCTCTCTCCAGAACCTTGCCCTTATTATTATTTATACTATAGTTCGTTCAGCATTAGCTATAGCATTTCTCATTCGAAACCTCTATATTCAATCTCCACATTAGATGATAAAAATTCAGCCGGTGAACTTGGAATTGTAACCAGTCTAACTATCATATATTAGTCCAAATCACCGTAATATGTAGGCCGAATTCACATGACCCATAATCAACATCCTATCTAAATGCTGAAAATATGCCTCCCACCCTCGTGTACAATACATTTTTATACATTGGAACCAATGAGTGGGTATGATTAATACCAACTATCGTCAATACACGTCTCCTTAAATTCAATGGCCACCAACCTAATAATTTGGAAATTGATTTTTCCCCACCTGTACGTTCACGTACCCCCTATAAATTTTTAGAGGTTTGATTTCGCAGAAACCAGCTATTACAGAACGAACATTGCTTTGCGTCACGCTCTTTTGCGAGACGTATAGTGTAGTATATTTTACAGCCTAGCTTTAAGACGCTTTTTTGCGTATAGTGTAGTATTTTACAGCCTAGCTTTAAGACGCTTTTTGCGTGACGTATAGTGTAGTCTCAGCCTATAGCGTCGTTAAATAAAAACTGACGTGACGCTTTTGTGTATAAAATTTTAGAGGTTTGATTTCGTAGAAACCAGCTATATATAAATAGAACGAACATTGCTTTGCGTGACGCTCTTTTGCGTCATCGTCACGCTTTTGAGTGACGTATAGTGTAGTACAGTAGCCTATATCGTCGTTAAATAAAAACTGCCTATATTCAAATTAACTGTGATGTATAAATTTGAGAAGTCTTTAAAAAGTAATAATAGAAGAAATCAATTTGCGTCGTTGAGATGAAAGCTGCAAACAAAATTTTAATTTTAATTTGTGGATATGTTTGTATATATATTTATTTATATATTTATTTATATATCGACAGAATGTCGTCTGAACAATTATAAAATATAAAATACGAGTTAAACCGAATAAATTATGAATTAAACCTTTGTCCGAACCCTTAACTGTCAATCGACGACCATCGATCTGACGGAGATAATTCTTTTTAGCGAGGATCGAGGGGGGGATCAGTGTTAATGCTGAGAGCTTCGACAATGAAAGTTGATGACATTGTCATGAACGTCAGTTGTATGGGCTGGCCGAGTCCGATGGAAATCAAGTTGCTTCCCACATTTTTTTGGGGGGGAGGGCGAAGCCCCCCCCCACTGTGGTGGCCGTGAGCCGTAGGGGAATCGACAACTTACTATCTATTAATTTTATTCTTTGAAATTGGATCTTTGAAATTGGATCAACTGGGATGTTTGAGCCTCGTAGGTGATTTGGCCTTTTAATTTTGAGGGCGAGATTGGGCTTCCGCGCCCCCGTCGTGGCTCATCCCGTCGCCCACTGCGGGGTTGGCTGAGGCCGGCTCGACGAAGGGGGTTGAGCGACATCAAATTTCAAAATATTTGCTACTATGCTTCAAATAACACTATTGGTTGCAAATACCGAATTTTGATTTGTAGATATTTGGATACTGTGATGTTCAATCTTCTATTTTATTGGTCGATCTAAGTGTTGACACCTACATGTCAAAATGATATGAATGCCGCCATTTTGCGGTTATCGTTGACACAATGGTATTGTCAGATTATGAATACAATTTCCAAAAAACATTCGCAAACATGCCAGCTATTAAAGTTTGAAGAACTCCTATCTGGAAAATCTATACTATTACCAATCTTTCATGTTATTGGTTCTTCTCTAGTTGAACATTTAAATTTTAATGACACATGTCAAACGAATAATGCATTTGCCGCCGCTCATGTACTTACACAATGACATTTGTCAACATTAAGACACAGTTACCAAATCTATTTGATACTATAGATTGAACTTACTTCCTTGTAGCAACCTACAAATTGTTCAACGACTCTATGTTTAAACCATTATTGACAATACAACCACAGCAACTCTATCCAGATTCACTGTTAAACATGTCCGCACCTATCAAATTCGAGAAAACATGGTTTGCAACCATAAAAGCCAAGTCCGAAAATGGAGAGGACCTCGCCCAGGATCATTTCAGGGTGATGGCATACCTTGAGAGTAAGAGTAAGGCTCTCTCCAGAACCAAGGAGAAGAAGCCGGTAGTAACCCTGATATTCAGGGATGCCTGTGTGATGGGAATCCCAACTTCACCCCATACTGGGGGGAGTTGTGGATCCTCTTCTGTCACCCCTCGCCTTGAGGTGCCACGTAGGCAGTCAGCTTTCCGCCGTTCTGTGCGATAATAAAACACCCAGTATTTTATTATCTTCACCTTAGTACTGTATCTGAAACCCTTGAGTCCACGGCTTCAGCTTTCGTCTCTGTGAAACCTTATAATATATTACAGCCGTATATATTTTAGCTTTCCCATCAGGTTTGGGCTGCACCACTTGAAGCAGTGGTCTTTTTGCTTTTCGGTCCTTACTTTGGTCAACGCATCTCCAGCGACACCCGCGACTCCAGCGGTTTTTGCTGGACTTCGGGTTTAGGCTTAGTTATTATGGGCACTGACTAGCCCCTACCCTGACCCTGCTTCCGTATCGTGTCCGTGACATCCTAGCACTGTACTGTACAGTAGTACAGTGCAGTAGTACAGTCTTGCTTCACTGTCTGGGTTTCCGAGAGCATAAAGCCTCGGCCAGACACTGTTTATGGGATTATCAGTTTGATGCTCAGCGAGCTTAGCCGGACAGCGGATCTGTCTTTCTCGCAGGTTATGGCCCGCACCGGCTTTCCGGTGATTCTGATGATGGCACAGCGCCTTGCTGTTGCCATGTTCGGCTAAGTAGGACGTAGGAGGGGTTGAGCGCCCACTTGGGCGGTGGTGTATTGTTCTCGCGGTATGGCCTTTTAGCATGGCAGTGATGGCGGCACACGTTGTGCTCGCCTTCGCTGCGCAGGAGATCGGCAGTTGACGGATTGTTTTTTTTTACGGCAGTATCGTCGCAGCGGGGGTTTATTTGCATCGTGCGCCACTGGCCCTGGCGAGGTCGCTCCACACGTTGTACATTTTGGCCGCTCTCATTTTTCCGCTCACGACCTGTGAATTTCGATCTATTGTGCTGAGACTTCTACGGATTAACTGGCCGCCGTGGCAATTTTATACCACCACCCTTGATTAGCTCGACCTTTCCCCTGTCTCTCTATCATGGTTACCACAGCAAATAGGATGACGCGGTCACGCGTCCGTAGATTAGAGACGATTTTTGATGATGTGGGTGCGCAGCACGCTGCGACGCCACACACCCCGCAATACATCCGGGACTTGGGGGGTTATTACGATGGAAAAATACAGGGTCAGATCGTCACCTTAGGATTTATACAATTCTCAATAAATTTTCTCTACAAGTATAATTCCCGTGTATAATCACGCTTTCTAGAGGAGACCCTGTATTTTCGAACCACTTGACCGCAATTCAAGTAAGCGGTGAGATAACCCCTTTCGGGCATTTTTTACCGGCGGCCTCTACGGTAAGTACCTTTTTACAAGAGATATCACTTCTTTGAACACCTCTCTCCTCGTTTCACCTTTCCTCCAGCGGCCATCTTAGGACATACCCTTCGCGTCCGAACATGAAGGAAGCAAGATGTTGCGCGGTGGAAACCTTTAAGTAGCCTTGCAAATCGCAGGTTCGCAGCTTACCTCCCTTAATCTCGTCTTATTTTTTCACAGTATGTAAGCTTGATTTCCTCAGGCCCGAGATATAACGTTCGCGCAAAACACCTCTCCGGTCCTTCTCGCAAAAGACCTCTCCGTCCAATAGACCTCGCCAACCAAGGTATTTTTCAATGACATTACAGCAAACATTTTTGACTTTACGTACTCAGGGGCTGAACTTACCCTTGACTTATGCTGAACTGACGCTCAACTTACGATGACCTTACGATGAAAAAATAAGGGGCGGAAGTTTTCCGCATGCGCGCTTGCTTCACCTATGTACACTCTCGCATGTATTTTTATTACGTTCAACACATTTCCCTTCTTAATCTAGCTGTCTTAAGTCCCTCGTTCCTTTACCGCACAGGATCTTTCTTGCGCAAGAAGAATCTTCTACTAGCACGCCTTCGCTCCCTTCTTCTTCTGGGAGGAACGCAAACGAAGGGTGCGTTCGTGCGTTATCCAATCATTCTTTTCGGTCGTTACGCAATGTGCCTTAAAACATTAGCGCTTTTACTAGGTGTTTCCAACTCGATTACTCGCCTTCGCAGAAAATACAGGGGCTGAACCCTAAAATACAGGGGCTGTACTTTTATACAGCCCCTGTATTTCCTCATGCCCTTCTAATGTTCTCGTTGTTGCTGTTTCGCATCGGATCTTGCACTTGAAGTGGTCCGCAGGGGTTTCCAACTCGATTACTCGCCTTCGCAGAAAATACAGGGGCTGAACCCTAAAATACAGGGGCTGTACTTTTATACAGCCCCTGTATTTCCTCATGCCCTTCTAATGTTCTCGTTGTTGCTGTTTCGCATCGGATCTTGCACTTGAAGTGGTCCGCAGGGGTTTTCTTTTCGATTACTCGCCTTCGCAGAAAATACAGGGGCTGAACCCTAAAATACAGGGGCTGTACTTTTATACAGCCCCTGTATTTCCTCATGCCCTTCTAATGTTCTCGTTGTTGCTGTTTCGCATCGGATCTTGAACTCGAAGTGGTCCGCAGGGGTTTTCTTTTCGATTACTCGCCTTCGCAGAAAATACAGGGGCTGAACCCTAAAATACAGGGGCTGTACTTTTATACAGCCCCTGTATTTCCTCATGCCCTTCTAATGTTCTCGTTGTTAGTTGCTGTTTCGCATCGGATCTTGCACTTGAAGTGGTCCGCAGGGGTTTTCTTTTCGATTACTCGCCTTCGCAGAAAATACAGGGGCTTAACCCAAAAATACAGGGGCTGTACTTTTATACAGCCCCTGTATTTTCTCATGCCCTTCTAATCTTCTCCTTGTTGCTGTTTTCCACAGGATCTTGCACTTGAAGTTGTCCGCAGGGGTTTCCTTTTCGATAACACGCCTTCGTAGAAAATACAGGGGTATTACCCTAAAATACAGGGGCTAAACTCTTATACAACCCCTGTTTTTTCTCGTGCCCTTCTAATCTTCTCCTTGTTGCTTTGAGTTGTGTGATGATGCAAGTGTAGAGGGCGCAACCTCATAGTTGCTTTGAGTTGTGTGATGATGGAAGTGAGGAGGGCGCGGCCTCATGGTTGCTTCGAGTTGTGTGATGATGGAAGTGAGGAGGGCGCGGCCTCATAGTTGCATTGAGTTGTGTGATGATGCAAGTGCAGAGGGCGCGGCCTCATAGTTGCATTGAGTTGTTGCACTCATTCACCACTCAGTCGCCGCTCAGTCGTCACTCAGTCGCCACTCGGTCGCCA
>LGRX02021409.1:0-11613 GCA_001247695.2 Cymbomonas tetramitiformis
CACTTGTTCTGGCATCTCGCTGCCTGACCACTTGTTCTGGCATCTCGCTGCCTGATCACTTCTTCTGGCATCTCGCTGCCTGACCACTTGTTCTGGCATCTCGCTGCCTGTTCACTTGTTCTGGCATCTCGCTGCCTGACGCTGCCTGGCGGTTTCTTGGATTCTTCGTTTTTCCGCTGCTTAATCCACTTTTATTGCCAACAACACTCCGCCTCGTCACGAGCTTGTCCTTGATATCACTCACAGCGGCCTTCCACTTGCCCATTCGCTCTCTTGCCCCTGACATTATGCATATAACAGGGAATCGATCTCCGCCTCCACCTTGTCCTCCCCCTCCGTCTCCATCACCCCCTCCATCTCCTCCACCCCATCCATCACCCCCTCCATCTCCGCCTCCTCCTTCTCACCCCCTCCATCTCCCCCCTCCCCCTTCGCCACCACCTTCGCCACCACCTCCTCCTTCCCACCATCTCCCTCCCCCTCCGTCTCCATCTCCCCTCCACCATCTCCTCCCCCTCCGTCTCCATCCCCTCCACCATCTCCTCCCTCCCGTCTCCGTCTCCCTCCGTCCCCCACCTTCCACCACCTCCGTCCCCCCACCCCCCCGCCTCCCCCACCACCTCCCCCACCACCTCCCCACCACCTCCTCCACCGCCACCTCCTCCAAGGTCCCCCACCTCCGTGGCCCCCTCCCCCTTCATCTCCTCCCCTCCGTCCACCCCCTCCCCCACCTTCCCCACCCCTCCCGCTGCCCCTCCCCCCGCCTTCCTTGCCGCCTCCGTCTCCCCCACCTCCCTCCATCCCCACCTCATCCAAGTCCCCCACCTCCTCCGTCCACCCCCCTCCTTCACCCGCCCCCTCCATCTCCCCACCCCCGCCGCATCCACCCCCTCCGTTCCACCTCCGCAGTCTCCCCCACCCCTTCGTTGCCACCTCCACCATCTCCCCCCCACCTCCTCCATCACCCCCCCCTCCTTCACCACCACCTCCGTCTCCACCTCAACCCCCCTCCCCCATCCACCACCACACGTCTCCCTGCCCCCTCCATCTCCCACCACCACCGTCTCCCCCTCCCCCTCCGGCCAAAAACCTCCACCATCTCCCACCTCGTCTCCTCCGCCTCCTCCACCTCCACTTCTCTCCCCCTGGTCCTTCACCACCCCCTCCCACCATCTCCCCCGCCTCCTCCGTCCTTACCAGCCATCTCCCCCGCCTCTTCCGCCCTACCTTCTCCGTCTCACCCCCTCCCCATAGTCTCCACCTCTACCTATGATCCAGATCAATAGCTCTAGTGACAAGCGGGAGCACCACGCTTGTACTACCAGGGCAGTGCAGCGCTGACGTGCATCATCGTGCTGCTCAACTCCACCCTCGCGCCCACTGCTCTGGACGTACAAACCACCAATGGGCCCTCTTCTCTGTCATGGGGGCTGGAGGACTACTCCTGCACTTCCAAGGAGTGCGGAGTTACCCTCTGCGGTATTGTCAACCTCACGATCCACCCTTCAATTGTGTCTGTCTTGCCACCCATTTGTATCTTCTGATTGTGGTGGGACAGTCTCGGGTGAGCTCAGGAATAGCCGACTCATCGGGAGCACCGCCTTCGGGCCATCCAGTCATGGGGGAAGGGCGCGCCCACAGAGTAGGTATGGAGCATAGACGAGGGTGGTCCGGATACGGCGATTAAGACCGCTTTGTCTATCATCAAGCTAGGGCACCCAATCTATTTCGATGAAGTCTGGTTCTAAAGTTTTCATTCCCTCCATCAGTTTAGAATTATCTGTGCTGCCTAGCCCTGCAGGCGGTGGAAGGATTTGCGGTGGCGGCCCGGCTCCCCGCTTATATTAGCCTTCTCACGGGCTGAATCGGGACATGACCTGCGCGAGTCGTTCTCGTATGACACTGGGTCGATTTGATCGATCCCAGACGCGACTGCATCGAATCCACTGCCATTTCGACAATTCCCAAAGATGCCATTGTCTTTATTACCCTGCCCTGCCCAGAATCGCTGGGCCTCGGGGATATCCTGTGCTGAGCAAATGTGTGTGGCGGCGTGTGCGGCGGCAATGGCAGGGTTCTCCCTGGGGACCTACACCGTGCTTGGGGAGGGCAGCATGCTAAACTCAGGGTTCCGTGTGTCGGGACAAATCATTATTGTGTCCGCTCCGCCTCCTCCTCCCTTTCCCCCAAGTCCTCCCCCTCCTTGCCCCCCTCTCCCCCTCCCCCGCCCCTCCCTGCCCACCTCCCGATTGCAAGCCCAAGCACAGGCAGCCCACTGCTTCTCCCACCACCCGCACCCCACCCTCTCCCCTCAGACTCACCACAGGTCCGCCCTCACACTTTCCGGCCACGGCTCTCCCACAGGCAGCCCAAGCGTCTCCCGGCTACAACCCGACATCCCCACCCACTGCAAATCCCACTCTGCCGCGCCCTCGTGTCCCCACCACCTTAATACCAACCACATCAGCACCGACCTCTCCTCCGGCCAGGCTCCTGCGACCGCCCGAGCCCCCCGCGCCGCCAAGCCCCCCCGCCGCCAGGAGCCCTCCGCCTCCAACATTCACAATCGGTGACAGGGGCAGCGGCCCGTTTACCTGCACTGGACCGGCCTGGCCAGCTCCACGTGCTTCGACATGACCGGCCTCAGCCCGAACATCAGCAGCCTGGAGGTCAGCTCCTCCAGCGTTCCGCCGGGCTCTGCAGCCCTCCACTGGATCTTCTCCGGGTCTGCCATCTGCTCCTCGGCTGCCAGCTGCGAGGTGAGCATGTGCGGGTTCACAATAGGCACGACCCGCCTGGCCGGCAAAGTGACCTTCTCCTCCGCAAGCGCTCTGCCGGCATCAAGCATAAACGGCACCGTGGTGGTGCTCAGCCCCCCGCCCCCTCCTTCCTCACCACCAAGCCCGTCCCCGCCACCTCCAGCCACCTTTCCGCCCAGTAGCTCATCTCCTACGCGCGTTCCCACGCCGTCCCCTACAGCATCGCCAACGGCATCCCCAACCGCTGTTCCCATCACCGCCGTACCCAGCTTCACGCCAACGATTGCACCCAAAGCCGCGCCCGGCAATGCCTCGGAGTTGGAGGCGGCTCAGTCACTCCCTCTCAGCCTAGGCGGCCCCTCGAGCGCGGCGCCGGAGCCGTGCATGCAGGGCGACGGTTTCAGCATCGCAGAATGCTTGGCCGTGGACAGCTGCGCAGAGGTGGTGCGTGGTGGGTGTGACGTGTACGCGGTGTGCAACAACACCCCCGTGGGGTACGCCTGTGGGGAATGCCCTGCAGGGATGCTAGGCTCGGGAGGTACGCGCTGCCTGGCGAGCTCGCCGTGCTCGGTGGACAATGGCGGCTGCGACGAGCGCGCAAGCTGCGTGAGCTCGACCGGGGCGCAGGGTGCGGAGACCGCCGAGTGCGGCCCATGCCCGGTAGGGTTCACCGGCGAGGGCGCGACGGGATGCACCGACGAGGACGGTTGTGAGGCCGCGGACTGCTATGGCGCGTGTGTCGACGTGCGGGCCCCCGGCACCGGGCACACGTGCGCGCCGTGCCCGGCAGGCATGGTGGGCGATGGGAAGGAGTGCATCCCCAACCTGTGCTACGCGCAGAACGGCGGGTGCGACGCTGCAGTGACGTGCACCATGAACGTGTCTGCCGGCACCCGCGCGTGTGGGGACTGCCCCTCCGGCACCGCCCCCGCGCCTTCCGCTGCGCTTGCCGCCACGTGGCGGTGCGAGGAGACGAATGGGTGCGCGGAGCAGCCCTGCTGGGGTGAGGGGGGCTTCGAGCAGCCGTGCGAGGACGTGCCCGCACCCGGCACGGGGCATGTATGTGGCGCTTGCCCAGCGGGGTTCCAGCAAGCGGCGATGGGCGAGGGGTGCGTGGATGTGGACGAGTGCGCGGAAGAGGGTAACGGAGGATGCTGGCGCTCCCTGGAGGCTGCGGCAGTGCGGACGGAGTGCGTCAATGAGCCTGGGGGCCACTTCTGTACCTCGTGCCCCGAGGTCCGCCCCCTGCTTCCCCCTCAAGACGACTTGCATCCGTATCCAACGTACCGCACAAACTCCTCTGGCCCCAATTCCGCCCCCTCATGCCTTAAGTATAGTGGGGACTCTCCTCGGTCATTTGTCAAATAAAAGCGCAACCCCACACACCCCCTTGGCATATCTGTACCGCTGGAAGTCCAGCTGGCCTACCGAATGATCTTTGATATACTAAATCGACTTATATATATATGTGTGTGTGTGTGTGTGACACGCTTGGTCTGCAGCGCGATTAATCGCGCCTATTTTCCGTGGCGGACCAGGCGTGGGCTGCTCGAAAGTGAGGGCTTCAAACCTATCCCGTACGATTGGGGAAAATCGTCATATGAATTTTGCACTTGCTTCACTTCAAAATCGTCGAGGGCCACGACTGTCGTTGACACAATCAAACATCATTCAAACTGGCGTACTTCGGCACTTTCACAATTTAATATAACAAATTCATTTTGACAACACGAGACAGGCGTTTGTAACCCCATGTGGAGAGGGGAGGTGGCAGACGGGCGGATAGAGGATCGCTAAACGGCGAGGGGGTGGGGGGTATAGGGAGGTAAATAGGGGCGGGTGGGCAGGGATATCGGAGACACGCGGGCGAGGGGGATGGGCGGGGGGAGGATGGGTGGTAGGGTATGTGTGCGTGTGCTGTCGGGGGACGCGGGGTAGGAGTGCCTGGGTGCGATGAGGGGTGTTGAGGTGCAACCTTCCTGCAGGGGTACATCGGCACCGGGGAGGCCGGATGTCGCGAGCGCGTCATGTGCGACACCAACAACGGCAACTGCGACCCCCTTGTTACGTGCACAGATAACGCGGCCACGGGATATGGCGACTGTGGGCCATGCCCGACAGGGTACAGTGGCACAGGCGCCACGGCGTGCCTGGACACGGACTGGTGTGTGCTGGAGCCCTGCTTTCCCGGGGTCACATGCGTCGATGCAGCGCCTCCTGAAGAGGGCCGCCGCTGCGGGAGCTGCCCGGAAGGATACCGCGGCGATGGTGCGAGCTGTGAGATGTGCGCCGTGCAGCTGAGCCTGGACCCGCACATGAGCACGATGCTGGAGGGCGCCATGAAGCGGTCTGTCGTGAACCAGCTGCAGGGGTCCTTTGGGGGGCTTGATGAACCCGACTGCGTGCTGACTCAGGTGCGCTTGCCGGGGCTCTGCTGCCTTCTCCCTGGCTCGTCTCTATAGCGGGTCCTGCCTCTTCCCGTCTCCCGTTTGCGGCTCTCCTGGCAGTGCGTGGGGCGTGACCAGCACCGGCATGCATCCCGCGCGCCCCTATTCCCAAGAGGTGGTGGAACGCTGTGCGGCGACTCGGTCTGTGCCGTGTAGTACGCACGTGGTGAACGACGCTGCCTAAGCTGTGTTTGCCCCGGAGGATCCGAGTGCGCGCTGCGGGCAGACTGACCGTCGGATGATCCGAGTGCGCGTTGCGGGCAGACTGACCGTCGGATGATCTGAGTGCTCGCTGCGTGCAGACTGACCATCGGATGCTCCGAGTGCTCGCTGCGTGCAGACTGACCGTCGGATGATCTGAGTGCGCGCTGCGTGAAGACTGATCATCGGAGACCCTAAGGGTTAGTTTGAGCTACGGTTGAAGCCGAGCATGGTTGGCCGAGCGGGCGTGCGCACGGGGTGGGCGGGCTACTGAGAGGACTGGCCGTCTACCTGGGTGCAGGGGGTGCGCTACGCGTGGGAGGGTGTCACCTCCGACGGCGCCACGGTGGCCTTGGACTCTTCCACCAACATGCGTGAGACGCTGACCTTGTATCTGCCTAAGAGCACCATCACCGCCAACGTTGCGTACACCATGCAGCTGACAGCAGCACTGAAGGGCAACCGCCAGGTGGCGGCTGCCGTGGCGATCTCCTTCGTGGTGCCCTCGGAGCCGCTGGTGGCCCTCATTGCAGGCGGGGAGGTGCGGACCGGGGCAGGATTACCGGTGGTGCTGGACGCTGGTGAGAGCTACGACCCGGACGGGGAGGCAAGCGAGATGGTGTTTTCGTGGACGTGCGTCCGTTTAGATGGCACGGTGGGGTGGGACCATTGCCGAGATGCGGGAGGGGAGCTGCTGCCGGCCCGCATGACCTCGGCAGCGGTGTCGCTGATGCTGGCGAGTGCCCCGGGCACGGGCGCGGTGTACAGCTTCGTGTGCACAGTCTCTAAGCTCGGGCGCCAGTCACAAGCCAACACCTCCGTCACCATCGCCGCCGATGAAGCACCAGTGCCAGCCATTGCCGCAGTCCCCCTCAGGCACTCTGCCAACACCAAGTTGACCCTCAAGGCAGGGGTGACGTCGCTCCACCCGGAGGCGCTCACCCTTGGGTGGACAGTGGAGGCCATGGGCAGTGCCCCAGAGGTGGACCTGGCGACGGCGGCGAACATCGACCTATTTCGCGAGGCGCTGGTACTCCTCCCGGACACGTTGGCGGAGGGGGCCCTGTACCGCTTCACCCTGAGCGCTGTGGAAGCAAATGGAACGGCTGCCCTCGCCGCTGCGTACGTGCAGGTCAACTCCCCGCCACACTCGGGTACGGTGGCGGTGGCGCCCTCCGAAGGCGTGGCACTGGAGACCGTCTTCAACGTGCTTGGCGATAACTGGGTGCGCCAGCGTGGCCCAGCCTCCCCCCTTGTCGAGACCCTGCCCCCGCTTCCCTGTTCCAGGCATCGGTTCGCTGCAGCGCACTGGGTCGCCACATCAAGCCGGCCAAAGTGCAACGAGCCGCGGCAACCTTGGCATTCACGCAGGAGCCGCCCATGCGCCTCTGGCCCGGTCTCCCTGGAGAAAAAAAAACAAACCTGTGGCGCAAGTCGGTGGTGGGTGCGCAAGTTCGGATGAGGGCAACCCGATTTATCATTCTCAGCCCCTTGAGACAGCCCTTGGACATTCTGGCCGTGGCGTGGGTGGGCAAGCTCTCTTGAGACCAGGCTCTAGGGCGTGTAGGGGGGAGCGGGGTGCTGTGGGATGTGGGCTTGGTGGTTGAGGGGTGCCTCGATTGGCGGAGGTGAGCCGGCTTCAGAGACACAGCAGCAGAGCGCCGGCAGGGCAGTCACAGAGGGGCTCAGGTGGCCCAGTGAGGCTCAGGGAGCAGAGGGGTGGTCTTGCGCGTGAGCTCACGCAGCTCGGGAGGCAGGGATGACCCGGCTTCAGGCACAAGCCAGCAGTGCGCTGGCGTTGCGGATGCAGATGGGCTCGGATGGCTCAGCGAGGCTCAGGGGGTCCCATTCTTCACGAGTGAGCTCCGGAGATTCTGGATAAGTGTCCCGAAGTGTGTGCTGAATCCTTTGATCCCCGGCGTGGGTACATAGTGCAGCCGGTTGTCTGCGGCTACGGGGTGCCAACGGAGTCGGCACAAGGATAAGCAAGCACGGACACACCAAACCGGAGAATCCGGATAAGTGTCCCGAAGTGTGTGCTGATCCTTTGATCCCCGGCGTGGGTACATAGTGCAGCCGGTCGTCTGCGGCTACGGGGTGCCAACGGAGTCGGCACAAGGATAAGCAAACACGGACACACCAAACCGGAGAATCCGGATAAGTGTCCCGAAGTGTGTGCTGAATCCTTTGATCCCCGGCGTGAGTACATAGTGCAGCCGATCGTCTGCGGCTAAGGTGTGCCAAAGGAGTCGGTCCACGGATAAGTAGACACGCCTTATCACTGGAGTGCCGCTGCAGTCTCCTTCCGCAGGGGAACGCACCGCCATCACCGGCATGCTGAGCTGGCGTGCCGATGGACCGCGCTCCTGCTTTGGGGGCCTGGGGCACGTGCAGATGATGGGGGGCTGTTCTGGCCCCCCGTGTCCCTCTGTGCGCCCCCAAAGGGATCGAGGCACCTTGCCAGCTTCGACTGAGTGGCGGATTGTGGGCGGTGTCGCAGGAGGATGAGGACTGGCCACTGTGGTATCAGGTGCGATTCGAGGTGAGGGGTCAGGACGCTGGGCAGACAATGCTTTCCCAGTGGCAGCCACTGCCGGAGCTTGCCACCCAGATGCCCACCGCCGGCCTGCCGGGCTCGGGGCACCTGGTGACGGTGTACCTGTATGTGAAGGACTCGCTGGAGGCAATGGCACACGAGCAGCAGACGCTCACGGTGCGGGCGAAGGAGTTTCCGAGTGCCGAAGCAGAGAGTCTTTTCGTCTTGACCGGGCTGGAGGCCGCAGAGCAGGACCTGGCCAATGGCCTCGACACCTCCACCTTGGTGCTGGGCGTGGCGTACGTTCTTGGAAACGCTAGCGGCAGCGCAGAGGGGAGAGGGCGTCGGCGACTCCACGAGGAGGTGGAGGATGCGCCACGTGGAAGCCCTGAGAACGTCACCTTCGCTGCGCGGCAGCGAGAGCGCATGGTGGATGTGATGGCGGGCGTGTGGGCCATGCTCCCGTCCACGACGGACACGGTGTCGCGGACGGGACAAGTCGTGGCAGCAATTGCGGAAGTTCCGGCAGAGTTGACGCGGCGGGCCCGCGCTCAGGTCACAGAAGTCGCAGAGTCGCTGGTGGCCGCAACGCGCGCTGGCAAAGCGGACGTTTTCCTCAGCGAAGCAGGGGCGGCGGTGGTGATGGAGGGGCTGAGCAGCTCGGTGGTGGGAGCGGTGCTCGCCTCAGAGACAGAGGGGACCCCTGGGTCGGACTTGAACCGCAGTGCGGAGGTGGCTGCAGCTTTGGAGGTGGTGCACGCCGTCGGGCTGTCTCAGGCAGCTCGCCTGGTGGCCGAAGAAGACCCTGCGCTGACCTCCACGGGCGTGCTGTCCTCCTTCGCCCTCCGCGCTGACCTCCGCGCCGCGGCCTCCCGAGCCTACTCCGCTCCCCTCGTCTCTCTCAACGGGGTCACCCTCAGTCTCGATCCTTCTCTGGGGAAGAGTCTCGGGGAAGAGACAGGTTTGGTGGACATCGCGATGGTGGGTAGCGCTGCAAACCCGCACGCCCCCCTCGTTGCAGGGGCCGGGTTGGTGGGCGGGAAAGCGGGAGAGGGGAACCACGACGCCGCCCTGATCGCCTCTGACGTCACCTCTATCAGCATGTACAGCAGCAACCACAGCGAGCTGGCAGTGCGCGACCTCCGCGAAGCACTCACCTTCACCCTCCCTTTGCGGCTGCCGCCCGACCTGGCGTCAGGTGCGGCCACCGGCCCCGGGGTGGCCACAGGCGTAAATGTGCCCCCCTTCCTGGGGGCGGTGTGTGCCTTCTGGGACGAGGGCCTCGGGGTCTACTCCTCGGAGGGCTGCGCCGCGCTACCCAACCCGATCCCCCCAGGAGTGGCGGTGTTCTGGCGAACCATGAACGTGTCAGAGCTGTCCTCGGGGACGCTGGAGGCGGCGTGGGGCCTGGAGGACAACGCCACCGAGGGGCGCCTTGCGGCTGGATGCGAGGAGGCCTGGGGGTCGGTGTACCCGGAGTACTCTGGCAGAGACGAGGGCCTGCGAAAGTACCTCGGGGAGGAGTGCCAGCTGGCGGACCCCGGGAACACGGCGGGCTGCTGGTGGGAGTGGCGCGCGGCGGCCTTCCAGGGCCCAGGGTGCCTGTGGGCCAAAGAGGCGGCGTGCCTCTGCACGCACCTCACGGACTTCGCCGCAGCGCAGCGAACGGAGGTGGGGGTGGTCGCGCCCCCTGCGAAAGTGAGCACCTTCTCGTCGGTGGAGCTGGCGCGGCTGAGCCTGACAGACGTGGGCAGGTCCACGGTGCTGCTGATGGTGCTGGGGTTCTTCGTCGTCACTGTCGTCGTGCTGTACATGACGTCCAATTGGTACCACAACAGGGACCGTCTGAAGCTGCTACTGCATCTGCTGGAACCCACGGGCATCACCTTCAAGCCCGTCGACCATGTGTGGACTTGGAGCGTCATCGATGCCAAGCACCGTACACCCCACTGCAAGCACAGCTCCTTGTCTACAGCGGCGTATGGCGCGGATGTGGTGACCACGGCCAGTGACGCGTGGAGCGGACAGGTGGACAGGACCGAGAAGTTATGCGCCGATAATGAACGCACAGTAACAGCATTGCTTGCTGAGGACATGATGCTAGATGACGTGGGCCCTCGGCAGGAGGCAGCGCATCCCCCGCGGGAGCGGCGCAAGCGGGATTCGGTGCTGCAAGCCGGGATACGCCAGGCCTATAGACGCAGGAGCATCTTCTCCCAGGCGCTGGGCCAAGCCGAGTTCAGCGCGGCCGGGTTGGACTTGGGCACAGCGGGGGCGGCAGACGGAGAGCCGGAGTCGAACGTGTGGAATGCGAATGTGGAGGAGCTGCATGACGCGGTAGTCAGGGAGCCGCGGTGTGCTGAGCGGCCCAAGACCCCGAGCTCTGCGTGCTTGGTGCCAGGGGCAGGGGCCACCGCACAGGAGGAGGAATCACTGTCGATCACGAAGAGCTCTGCCTCGTGCGTGGCGGCGTCGTCTCCAGCCCCCCTGCTGCTTCAGACCCAGATGGCCATGGGGGCGCAGGTGGTCGTTGACATGGGCTTGGTCCGTGCTAAGCTGATAGGGCCGGATGGCGCAGCAAGAACACCGGATGGGACGGTCACGCGCGGGCGCCCCTCCCTCGAGCAACATGACGTACCATTTTCCAAGGCAGACTCGCGCCTGGATGGCGCGGCGCTATTGTCTTGTGGTGGGTCGGTCGTGGGTGCGCGCCCCTCCCTCGAGCAGAAGAAGGCACTGCTCCGAAAGGTGAGACGGGCGGACCCGCAACGCGTGAAAGGCCGCCGTGTACGCTGCCGCGCCAGTACCACCGCGGCTGGGAGTGCCTCACATGAGGCTATTGATCCCGCGCTCGAGCCTTGGCAAGGGGAGCGCTCTCGCGGAGGTGTTGGCAAGGCAAGGGCCCCTTCCGAGAGACTGTTGCCTGTGCGGGCCCTGTCGCCGGTACCCCTGCACGTCGGTACGTCTGCAGGGGGGGCGGTCACAGAGAGCTACACCCGGCTGAGAGAGGAGGAGGGCGCGGAAACGGATTTTGTGAAGGCATCGCAACAGGTAAGACTTCCAAACGAAGGCCGGTACGCAGCGCAGCAGACTCTTCAAAATACGCTATAGGGTTTTAGGGAAACCCTGCGCCACCCAAGCACCACCCCAGCATCGCCCAGCACGAGACCAGCACGAGCCCAGCACAGCCCAGCACAGCCCAGCACAGCCCAGCACGGCCCAGCATCACCCACAGATCGGGCTACAGCATGGGATGCCGCACTGTCATCTAGGTGCATATCGTTGACACCACACACCTTGCAGCTGCATACCATTGGCAATACACCCTGCGCCTGCATACTCCACGGCGCTGCGCGCCCTGCGCCTGCATACTCCACGGCGCTGCGCTCCCTGCGCCTGCATACTCCACGGCGCTGCGCTCCCTGCGCCTGCCTACTCCACGGCGCTGCGCTCCCTGCGCCTGCATACTCCACTGCGCTGCGCTCCCTGCGCCTGCCTACTCCACGGCGCTGCGCTCCTTGCGCCTGCCTACTCCACGGCGCTGCGCTCCCTGCGCCTGCCTACTCCACGGCGCTGCGCTCCCTGCGCCTGCATACTCCACAGCGCTGCGCTCCCTGCGCCTGCATTCTCCACGGCGCTGCGCTCCCTGCGCCTGCATACTCCACAGCGC
>LGRX02021410.1:0-12214 GCA_001247695.2 Cymbomonas tetramitiformis
GTCTAGGGTGGTGATATGCCCCATCCCGCTGTTCGCATTCCTGGTCTAGGGTGATACACCCCATCCCGTTGCTCGTATTCCCGGTCTAGGGTGATATGCCCCATCCCGGCTCAGGCATTCCCCCTTGAGGCTCATTTATTGTGGCGCAACGTTCATATCCCCTCTGGGCTCGGACACCCCCCAATTCCATGGCGATGCCCCAGGAAGGGGCGGTGCCGAGGTCTGGAAAGAGGATATGGGTCCGCGGTATCAAGAAGCGAACTGGGAGGGGCCAAGTTTGTGACACCGAGGTGAGATGCAAGGATAGGGATGTGGGGCAGAAAGCTCCCGCAACAGACGGGCAGGGTTTGCGGCAGCAAGGGAGAGCCACAGGCGGACGGGCAGGGTTTGCGGCACCAAGGGAGAGCCACAGGCGGAGGGGCAGGGTTTGCGGCACCAAGGGAGAGCCACAGGCGGCCGCGCTGAGCCTCGCTCAAGTTCCCATGCGCGCGTGGCAGCTGCAGAGACTGCTCCAGCTGGACCTCGCCGTCCTCTCCCCAGACCCAGAGATGGATCATGCGGTCGCGCCCGCCTGTTGCCAGCCGCTGATGGACTGTGCCACTTGGCAGCCCCGGGCACCAACTCACGCCGTGGACCTGTCGCATGCGTCCCCAACACGGGTGTCAGTAGCTCGGCCCGTGGACAGTCGATGCCCGTAGTACAGGATCAGCGTGCTGCAGGTCGCAATGCGCGGCTCCGACAGCGAGGCGGCGGCCTGTCCCCAGGCTGGCGAGGTGTCCAACGCAGCGGGGACCACGGCAGCGAGATACCTCTGAGGAGTGCCCCGGGAGACGCTGGAGAACTGCGCATGACGCCGTATCCACGAGCATGACCATGCCATTAGCACACCCCACCGCTGCTTCTGTCGCCTGTCGAGCAGGCCCCTCATGTCCCGTTAGTGAACGCGCCTCTGTAGCATCCCCTCAGCCTGCCCCACTCCCTCGTCTACGTCCATCCGGCACCGCCCTTACCCGAGTGTGTCACTCCTACATGGGCTGATGCTAGGCGAGATAAAGGAGAGGAGAGGGATGCGGCCATGGGAAATTGGCACAACCCTCAAAGGACCTGAGCCAGTGGTTGCCAGCAGGGTGACCTGAGCCAGTGGTTGCCAGCAGGGTGACCTGAGCCAGTGGTTGCCAGCAGGGTGACCTGAGCCAGTGGTTGCCAGCAGGGTGACCTGAGCCAGTGGTTGCCAGCAGGGTTACCTGAGCCAGTGGTTGCCAGCAGGGTGACCTGAGCCAGTGGTTGCCAGCAGGGTGACCTGAGCCAGTGGTTGCCAGCAGGGTGACCTGAGCCAGTGGTTGCCAGCAGGGTGACCTGAGCCAGTGGTTGCCAGCAGGGTGACCTGAGATCGGATATCGCTCGCGGTCAGCGTCCCAGTAGCAGGGAGAGCGAGCAACAGGTGGCAGCGGCAGAGGAGAAGAGTCTGAATTAGGGTTTTATGTTCAGGTCAAATGGATATGCTCCAAGCCAGAAAGTGGCGGCGTGGCGCTCCTTTTGTTGACCACTCACGCCTGCATGAGCCTCGAGGACCGTTGCGAGCATCGACCATGGAAAGCGCACCCGCCGCCGGTGTGCCGAGATGTGAAGAGCTTCGATCAAGGCCCAGCGTGATGCAAAACGCCGGGCAAGGACGCAAGACGAACTGCCGTGACTGTAGAGGCGCGAATTAGCAGCGGTCATATCTGCAGTCCACGGGTTGACTTGGTGGAAATCTCCACGTGACGCCACGTGGAATGCATGGATACAATTGGTAAGTCAGAGAACCGCGCCACATGTTTGTCAAAACCCCTTTAGAGTGGCAAACACAAGGCACCTACCCGGCATCAGCTCAGCAGCAAGCAGCTAAGGTGCACATCCACGTCCATGGCATCCACATCCAGGCATGCGGCAGATGGGTGGCATCGAGTTGAAAGAGATGTGCCCTTGCGATCTCGTGCGCTACATCACAAGTTCCATGCCAATGCCTCAAGGGAGATGCAGCTGAGGTGCGGGCGAGCCTCGTGCCTTGGCAGGGTTGATGGCGATGCACAAGATGGCCGAGTCACCGAGCCGCTTAGAGGCTGCGCAGCGCTCCCCCGAGCTGAAGCGCCAGCTCAGCACTACTCGAGCGAACATCCCCCCTCCAAGAACCGTGAGTGAGGGCCCGAGTCGAGAGACAAACTGACTGGGGTCAGCGAAGGCAGGGTATGGGCGCGCACAAGCATGCCTGTGTGGCGCATCCTTGGACCGAGGTTATGTTTGTTTGTTTGGCGCCAAGTAGCCACAGAAGATGGTTGCACTATGTTCCCACTGCAAAGATCCAAGGAAACGGCACACACTGCGGGACACTCATCCAGATTTTTCGGATCCAGTGAAGAGCGGGAGCCACTAAGCCTCACTGGGCCACCCATTGGAGTTTGCGTTGCAACTCAGCCCCCATCTAGTGGGGGTACCCCGGTGCTCCTGAGTGCCTCTGCGACTGCCCTGTCTGCTTGTCTGTTTGTATGTGTGTGCTGACAGTTGGACCGAAAATTAAAATTGAAATTTGACAACCAGTATCCAAACTACCAGACTGCCACAGAAAAGAAAGCCGGCTGCGTTTGTGTGCGTGCGAGTGTGCACGCTAGACTGAGAGTGGACTTCACTTGGTGCCACTACTGAATAACGATTGAAGTCATTGGAAACAGTCAGAGCAATCTGCATCCAAGGAAGCTGCTGCTATACCCTGCCGAGCGGATCAATCGGTCTAGCACACTGCTAGTCGTTCACCAACCACCGCTGCTGAGAGTGCAAGCCACCGGCAACCTGAGTCCCGCGGGGGTCAAGCTCGCCCGGCCTACAGCTGCCTACTTTCGACACTCACCCCATCATGCTTAGAACCTTTGAACAATCACTCTGTGGGCTGGCCAGACAATCGTTGACAAATGTTTGTCAAGATTTTAAGATGACTGCATAGTATCGGGTTCTCACGGTGACCATCCTTGTCCCCAGAAAGCACGGCGTCGGCGATTTGCGAGCTGGTGGCCAGAGCTGTAACCTCAGCATTGTGTCCTCTGAGAATCTGCGCCACGTGGCAAACACCATACAGACTAATTGAGGCTCCACCCGCGCCACTTGGGGCTCTCCGCACAAAACCCGTTGTGCCACCAATCGAGCCGCGCAAGCGGAAGGGCCCCTGACACAATCTCACAACCGTGTCCCAAGATCCGATCGTGAGGGTGAACCGAGCGGGGAGTGGAAAAGAGGGTCAAAGATCGTGGAGCCAGAGAGCATTAGAGAGAAAGAGAGAGATTATCCCGTGAGTGTGCACGCACCTGTGTCTGCTGTCGAGTAACCGTGTCCCAGACACGAAGAGTTCGATCGGCGGAACCTGGACCCACCGAGCATACACCGTCGTGCTCTCTGGTCAGACAGTTGTAGCCATGCACAGAAAACAATCCTTAACCAGCCGTCGCACACGCTAAGCCAGGTTCGAAAAGTCGAGCGTCTTTATCAGTGTTCCTCAATCAGAAGACGTGGCGCAAAATTACCTGAGATTAAGAGGTGGTTCGAATTTAACAGCTTCACAAAAGCCACCGCCTGCGCAAGGGAGTTTGCAGCACGTAGATTGAGCATGATTTCACTCATACTGAGCTTAACGGCGAGGCGATACTACCAGGATTGTATTTTTCTCACATTCCTTCATTGGCATCACAACGACTTTCACGCGCTTGATACGTGTGCAGCCAGAAAGCGCGCAAACTTACACGCGGTGGGTGGCAAGTGCGGCCCCTTACTGCGTCGACGTCCGAATCTTGACTATTGACGGTGCTACTCGCTCTTGCAACGCGTCCCTCATGCAACGCGTCCCTCATTCGGGTTATTCGAGTGATTCAAGGGTCCCGTTGAGGTGGAAGCGTGAGCGAGGCGTGTTGCGCAGCTAGGGCCAGGCCACTTAAAAACAATCGCGAAGCTGTCAGATATATCCCTTATCGTGACTTACCGTGACACGGTTGGTATGCCCTGCTAGGGTTGCTTCAAAACAAATCTCGTCAGGGCGGAGTAACACGACAAGATTGTGGGCCTGCGAGGAAGGTGCAAGCCTCTGAGTCTGGCAGAATGTTAAGCCGAGGTAGGGGCGGAAAACAGGGAAAGCCCTTGCGGAGACTCGGTCAAAGTGATATCAAAAGAAGTTGATATACCGCAATCGCGACAAGCCGTCCTTGATAGCCCCAGTCCGACAGGTGTGATCCATACCTGCGACCAGCGGCTTCGTGTTAAGTGGAGGAAAGGCAGGAAGTGCAACGGGCATAAGGCGCAGTGGCAAGCAAAATTAAAAAATAAGTTGCAAGTTTCCAACGGCGGATGCGTGTTCGTAAAACTTGGGGAGCCTTTGGACCAGTGGGAGGTATACCAATTTGGGGAAGGCGGCAGAGCGATTGGATCGACTGGATACAAACTGGTCATCTTAAGTCTCCAAGATTCCACCGATTCTCTTAGACGCCACGACACTATTGTGTGCCTGCTAATCTCCGATTTGCAAGCATTGAACAGCACGAAATATCAGAAATGTTAAAATACTTCCAAAAGCACTTCAGGCTATGACTGTGCCGTTTGCACGAAGATGAAACCGCCTGGCTGTTTTGCAAGATTTGTTGCGGTATCGCATGTAGCGCCCTAAACGCAAAACAGGCTTGCCGAATTGCCGAATTGCCGAATTGCCGAATTGCCGATGCCGTCATCGATACGATCGCGATCGGATGTGCCCAGCGCACGGCAGGCCCAACGAACGATAGGATTTAGGAACAAGGTCTAGCGTAGGTGGAAGGACAAGTTTCGACGCGAGACCGTTCAACACGTAGCCGGTCACAGCAAGGGGCATAGTTTACATCCCTTGCGTTGGGTCACAGCGGTGTCAGGCTTCATTCAGGAACTGGCGTGGGGGGACATGGCATTTAATACAAAACAAATGGCTGTAAACCCTCATTTCTTCTCTCTGATTCTACAGTCGGATTGCCGTTCTGCACTTCCTCGACATTGAGCCTTTTTAGCCGCGAACGGCTAAAAAGCGGCGTCCTTATCAAAATTTAATAAGGTTTGCTTATATGTCATAGCATCCTTCGCGAGCATAGATGTTTCCGCACACTTCACTTCCAACAGTATACGAGATTATGCTTCGCACGCTTCAGCACGAAAAATATCCGGGAGTCTGAGGCGATGTGCAGCAGTTTTCATGCGCCACTCTGAGTAAGGCATGCTTATCTCGGCTGTGCGCGACGTGAGGCGGTGGTAGCGACAGCTGCCCGACGTGAGGCGGTGGTAGCGACAGCGGGATGTCCAAGTTTTCGAAGAACTCGCAGCGAAATCGAGGGAGTAAGAGAGCGCGGAAAGTATGTGCCTCGGACTCTGAACAAGTATCAGGTGACGAGGATGATGATCAGTCTCGCGTGCGAATGCGATTCAGCAAAGCACCTTGGTACTCTCAGCAGCCAGGCCACCACAACGACGAGGAAATATGCCGAGATAATAATTTTGTTCAAGAGGTACCTTGGGGGCGGTGGCATGAGTAGTATTCCGAGTGGTACACGCCGTAGGTGTACTTCGAAGTGGAGTCGGCCTGTTCAAATATGTTTTTATGCCACTGACAGTGCACCATACTCATTCGCGTTTCCTGTCTTTGTGCACACAAAAAAGCGAAGCTCGCCGTTTCTTGTTGGGATTTATAGAGCTGCAAAACTGTGCACATTAGCTTGAGATGAAACCTGTTCACGGACGGTCTGTCTCTCGCTCTTGGTTCACAGTAAGTCGCGCCACTTGCGACAGCTTTGCGGACCGCACGCATTCTCACGGCGTCTTGCGACCAACCCGCTAGCCTCAACCCTTCCAACGAGGAGATACGGCTACCTTATCACACACTGGCACCCCTGTGGATACTACTGCAGGATCTGAAGGATGCCGAAGCCGCATTGAGCGCAGAGCTGGACAGTTTTGCCTCTTACGTCGCTTTGAATTCCGACGAGCTCGCCGTCCGGAAGGCATGGGAGTTTCCGATCCTGCCCTATCATATGTTTGCTTCCCCAAGATGTGAACCCCGTGCTGTCACATTTTCGATCTGTAGCCCAGCGGACTCGTGACTCAGATTGTTCGGCGGTCGCACCGCTGCGGCTTCGTCTGCTTTTGCTTTTCTGCCGGGTGCTGTCAGCCGCCGCGAGTCTTGCGTTGCTTGTGGCGTCGCGCACAGGACTAAGAATACCCATGCGTTCCGTTCTGCTCGGGGCCCCGGCGGGCCGAGATCATACCCCATAGTCAGTGCTTGGGTGCTCCCCCTTCGCGCCGTGCTTCCCGTTTACAGGCATGAGTGCTGAATTTCTCGAGGAGACAAGGGAGTGGCGTCAGGGCTCGATGATCTTAACAACGTAGTCTCGTTACAGGACGCGGAGAGCTTCGAGCTGGACGTATCTCCGGGCCTTGGAGATTAGGGTTTAGGAATCTTAGGCTGTTAATAGAGAGGCAGAAACAAGATCTGTAGGCGAGAGGGCCGAAGGTGAGGTGTTCCCGAACTGGTGTCAGAGCTCTGCGCCATCTAGGGATTCACTAGCTCCGGAGATGGTACCAGTTTCACAAGCACACGGGTTAACGTGACAGGAGCTCGTCCGCCTCATCACGAGCGAAACTCGCGCGCTCTGGGGAGACGACGTGCGTGTGACTCCCTTTGGCTCCTCCGCCTCAGGTACACAACACCAGCCAACCATACAGCTGCGCTTGGTATTGACCGGCATGGCTAACTCCTTGTACAGATTGGCAATCAATTGTCTCTACGCACATGAAGTGCGAGTTTGTGACACTGACTTGTCTCTGCGTGCATGGAGTGCGAGTATTTGACACTGACTTGTCTCTGCGTGCACGGAGTGCGAGTATGTGACACCCATTGCAGCAGAATCGAGGGAGACCGCCACAGGCGCAAGAAGTTCCCCTATTCTTGTTTTGTGATCTGCTATTGGTGCCTGATTGTCATTATTACTCTACAGTCTACAGCAAACTCCACCCTCATGCTTCACCCAGTATTGACCAGCGCGGCCAACACATATTGAGTTCTGAGAGGGGAGGGTTTGCGGGCAGG
This sequence comes from Cymbomonas tetramitiformis, assembly GCA_001247695.2. Classification (NCBI taxonomy): domain Eukaryota; kingdom Viridiplantae; phylum Chlorophyta; class Pyramimonadophyceae; order Pyramimonadales; family Pyramimonadaceae; genus Cymbomonas; species Cymbomonas tetramitiformis. Next base: position 7,121 of record LGRX02021410.1, read on the forward strand.
GCTGGGAACCTATGCGAGCGATTTGGATGTTGTCTGTCACGGCCGGAGCGTGCCGGAGGCGGGGTCAGCCTGCACTAGCCTCGCACGTAGCCTCGGGAGGGCCGCATGGGCGGAGGCCGTGCAAGCCATCCAGGCACGGGTTCCCATTGTCACGCTGCGGCACCGGGACACCACCACCCAGATGGACATTTCCTTCGTCACCGCAGGGCACGCAAGTGCTGCTGACGGGCTTCGCTTCCTATCGCATTGCGCCTCCATTCCTGTGTTCCGGTGTGCACTCCTGCCGCTCGCGTCATGCCCTCGCACTCCTGCCGCTCGCGTCATGCCCTCGCACTCCTGCCGCTCGCGTCATGCCCTCGCACTCCTGCCGCTCGCGTCATGCCCTCGCACTCCTGCCGCTCGCGTCATGCGCTCGCTCTCCTGCCGCTCGCGTCATGCCCTCGCACTCCTGCCACCACATGTTGGCCATGGGTACCACATTGGAAATGTTGACACGAGCTCGCCCCTGCCACATGGCGGCCACCGTTACCGGGTTGGACAGGATGTCCTCAAATGCAGGAAACAGATGGTCGGCCTGGGGGAAGAATCCACGTGTAGTAATATCTATGAATAGCTTGATGAGACGGGGGGCGGGCACCTCGCAGCCCGGTGGCAGTAACGTTGAAGGTGATCCTGGCGCACCACAAGCTGGATAAGCCATTCACCGGTGGCCTCGGCTCCTACAAACTTTACGTCATGTTGGCTACCCTTCTCGGTGCGACTGCCCGGCAGTGCGCCGAGGCCGTGGCTGCAATGAGGCTGCTAGGAAGAGTGAAGCTGGCGAAGGCCAGCCGCATGCTGCGCAGTTGCAATGAGGCTGCTAGGAGGAGTGAAGCTGGCAAAGGCCAGCCGCATGCTGCGCAGTTGCAATGAGGCTGCTAGGAGGAGTGAAGCTGGCAAAGGCCAGCCGCATGCTGCGCAGTTGCAATGAGGCTGCTAGGAGGAGTGAAGCTGGCAAAGGCCAGCCGCATGCTGCGCAGTTGCAATGAGGCTGCTAGGAGGAGTGAAGCTGGCAAAGGCCAGCCGCATGCATTGCAATGGGCGCTAGGAGGAGTGAAACTGGCAAAAGGCTGCAGCAGGCTGCTAGGAGGAGTGAAGCTGATGCTGCGCAGTTGCAATGAGGCTGCTAGGAGGAGTGAAGCTGGCAAAGGCCAGCCGTGCTGCGCAGTTGCATGGTGCTGCTAGGAGGAGTGAAGCTGGCAAAGGCTGCTAGTTGCAATAAGGGTGCTAGGAGGAGTGAAGCTGGCGAGGCCAGCCGCATGCTGCGCAGTTGCAATGAGGCTGCTAGGAGGAGTGAAGCTGGCAAAGGCCAGCCGCATGCTGCGCAGTTGCAATGAGGCTGCTAGGAGGAGTGAAGCTGGCAAAGGCCAGCCGCATGCTGCGCAGTTGCAATGAGGCTGCTAGGAGGAGTGAAGCTGGCAAAGGCCAGCCGCATGCTGCGCAGTTGCAATGAGGCTGCTAGGAGGAGTGAAGCTGGCAAAGGCCAGCCGCATGCTGCGCAGTTGCCATGGGAGCATTTCCCGGCGCTGCAACTGCTCTTCGTGAACTCTGTCTTGCTGCTAGCTTGCTCGCACGCCTGCCCTGCCTTGCACGCCTGCCCTGCCCTGCACGCCTGCCCTGCCTTGCATGCATTGCCGTGCATCCCCCGAAGCCCACTCAGCCTGCAGGCGGTCCATTCCCTGGCCGGGTCATCTTGCAACAGGGGAATGCAGTTGGGAGTGCTCTGGGGTTAGATTGTGGGTTGTCGGTGTGGATGATTGGGGGACTACTTTCCACACCCTCCTCTCTACCTCTGTGTCGCCACTACCCCGCTACAAGGACACACACCCGGTCGTGCTCCGCCCGTCCAGGCGGGACATCTACCTGGTATCCGTCTGCTCACAGGACCGTCAGCGCAACGTCCTGAAAGGGCAGGAGTCACAGGCCATCTTTTGTCGCTTGGATAGACGGGCACCGAGCCTCCGGGGGCAGAGAGTGCAAGGCAACATAGGAGGATCACGGTATGCGGCGTAAGGGGGAGCGGAGTGGGTGAGAGGTGAGGGCGGTGCCTGGGTCCCAGGGTCCGCAAGGATGGTCTTTGGCCGCACCTACCGGCGCTCAAACATCCGCCTTGGGGTGTGTGCAGCAGGGAAGTGCGCCGCCAAGTGGGGTCGACTTGGGTCATGCCGGTCAATGGGTTCGGGTTTCTTGTTGCAGATGGGGTCAAATCGGATGGCCTCGCTCTGCGCACGGGGACACCAGGCGCATTCCTGAGGACGTTCTTGCGCAAATATGGGCATCTCCAGCAGTGGGGCCGCCCCTGCACCATCACTGCAGACCGCGGGCGCGAGCAGGCGGTCTTCACCCCGAACTTCGACCACAGTACCTTCGTGGAGGTGCTGCAGAGCGCTGCCACCAGCCTGCGCAGAGCGCTCCAGACCTGGACTCCCGCATCCTCGCAATCTAAGGTGAAGCACCCCACACTTTGGACCCCTCCTCCACTTCCTATCGGAGCGCCCCGGATTTTGGGCCCTCTCCTCCCCTTCATGGTGGAATGCCCCAGACCTGGGGCCTGCACGGGCTGATGTGGTGGGAAGATATGAGCTCAATTGTTTGGCAAATGTGTGCTGACGTGGCAATATGATATGAGCTGACGTGGCAGGCAGCTGCAACCCGATATGGCAGGCAGGTGTGGGCCGGTGAGAGTGCCTGACACGCGAACAGGTGCTGTGGGAACATGGTCTGCCACTCAGGGGGTAAAGTAGGGCCTGAAGGGTCTGGTGGTGGGGCTGGAGGAGGGTCTTCACAAGCAGGGGGGGAACGCGCCGCCCACCTGGCCGCTGCTCTCCCACATCCTGCCCTGCCGGTGCGCGCCTGCAGAGCATCCCCTCCGCGGCCGAGCGCCGCCCTGATGCGGCCAGCTTCCGCCGAGCTGCCTCCGTTTGTATGAGGAAGCTGCATGTTGGTCTTCTTCCGGCGAGCCCAGGGCCGCACCCGTGCGCTAAGGCTGCTTCGGGAGGCTGCCAGGCTGGAAACTTCCCGCCGTAAACACGCCGCCACGTCAGCAGCCGCGGCGGCTACGAGACTCTCCACCAGCGCGCGGCCTGGTGGGTGCAATACGCCCGCGGCAGGAGCCAGGTATGAGTATGTGAATGCTCCCTGATGTGCCGCAGGGCTCGCAGAGCTCTCGGAGTGCGCCGCTGCATCCGCGCGCGCGCTGTGGGAGAGGGCGGAATGCTGGGGAGACTCGGCCTGCTCTCGCACGATGCCATGTGCATCCACCTGGCGATATCGGCGGACCTCCATCTCGCGAATGCGCCCTCTTCGGCTCCCCGCAGAAGGGCTCCTCAGAGCAGAGCGCGCCACGTGGCCACAGCAGGAGGGCTCCTCAGAGCAGCGCGCGCCACGTGGCCCTTGTGGCCACGAGCCTCCGTGCCCCTTGCATCGCCCGCTTACACCGCGCCCGTGGTGCTGGCAGAGACGAGGCGCAACTGCAAGGATGGGCCTATGAGGCGTGCGCCGCTGCTGTGACCGGAGAGGGGCTGCAGTCCAGCGACCCGCAGGCCTGGCGCCGCCAGGTCAGCCCAACACTGCCACCCAGGGGAGGGAGAAGGTGCCTCTTCGGTTGTTGGTTGATGCATGCAGGTGTGCGTTGGTGTATGTTGCGGAGGAAATGAGAGAGGGAGGTGTGGCGGCGGCAGACTCTAGGATCCACCGCCGCGAAGGAGGAGGGCAATCGCTCGTTTGCAGCCATGGATTTTGCCCAGGCGCATGGGTGGTACACGGTGGCTCTTGACCGGCTGCGCGCATCCTCGTCCTCACGGGAGTACGATATGGTCCCCGTCGAAGCCGGTGTGTTGTACAGGTTTGCCACGTGGCGCAGGCTCACTGAGGCCTCCCGCGTCGCTATCGCTCAGCAGATTCTCACCGCCACGTGGCGCAGGCTCGCCGAGGCCTCCCGCGCTACATTTTCAACGTCCAAGCCTGCGCCACGTGGCCCCTTAAGTGTGCAGTACTGATAAGTGAGGAGCACGCGGAGCATATGAGCTGCGCGGGTGTGGGCTGGGGAGGATTGCTCGCCACAGCAACCGTTCAGCTGCAGCGCTGGCGATGGGAGCAGTGGGCGCGGCGTTGGCCGACGCAAGCGCATGTGTGACGCTGCGGCCGGACTGGTTGAAAGCCTTCACGCGACTCGGTGCGGCGCTCCTGGCTGCAAAGAAGTACTCCGAGGCGGTAGAGGCCTACACCCGAGCCCTGAAGGTCCGCCAGATCTACTGGGCGATATGGATATCAGGATGCTTTCGCGTTGCATTGTCATGCAGCCGATATGGCATCTGTGCTGGGTGGCCATCCCACGCAAGACCAAGCACCCAGCTGATCGCGGAGGAAAGCCCCTGGAAAGAGCCCTGTCTGCGCGCGCCCGGCAGCTACGCCTCGGTCCAAAAGCGCGTCACGGTGGCGCTAGTCCGCGCGACTACCTGTCGACCTATGCACGCACACTCTGTGACCCGAAGCTTGTCCGAGCCTGCCCGCACTCCCTCGGCCATGCTTCCTCTCGGGCTCCGGTCACTCGCGGATTTGGCAGCTTGGGCTGCGCTCCCTCCGAGATGCCTTGTGGGGGTACTGTTTGCCTCGATCTTGCGCCAGCTTTCTACTACGAGCCACATACTCGGGCGTGGGGGAGGGAGGGGCGCGGGCCTAGATCGAGCCCGGGAACAGCCTGGCTATGGCAGCGCTTGGAGGGGCCCGGGCAGGGGCGGCAGCGCAGGCCTTGGGCACAGGTGAGGAGTTTGTTGCCAAGGACGCCGCCGTCCCAGGACTGCCGCCGGCATCAGAGTGTAAGGTAAGCTGGGCACCACAGGTTTCTGATGTGTGAAGCATGCGATGGTTCACGGCCGCCTCGCACGCGCGTCTTCCGGCAGGCACTGCCCGTTCGAGTGAGCGCAACAAGTCCTTTGGGTCGCTGCCCGTGCGAGTGAGCGCGACAAGTCCTTTGCGTCGCCGCCCGTGCGAGTGAGCGCGACAAGTCCTTTGCGTCGCTGCCCGTGCGAGTGAGCGCGACAAGTCCTTTGCGCC